>JAVSBS010025122.1:6737-26930 GCA_033124195.1 Coracias cyanogaster | reverse complement strand
GACCCCCCTGCAGTGCGGGGGCAGCTCTGGAGTCCTCAGCACAGCAGAGACACTGACCTGCTGCAGCGAGGCCACAGGAGGCCACAAAAATGATCTGAGAGCTGGAAGCCCTCTGCTGGGAGGCCAGGCTGGGAGAGTTGGGCTTGTGCATCCTGGAGAAGAGAAGACTCCAGGGAGACAATATTGAAAGGTGCTGATAAGAAAGATGAGGACAAGCTTTTTAGTAAGGCCTACAGAGACAGGACAAGGGGTAATGATTTTAAACTAAAAGACCATAGATTAAGACTAGATATGAGGAAGAATTTTTTTACAATGAGGGTCTAGAAAGAGTGGCCCAGGTTGCCCAGAGAGGTGGTCAATGTCCCATCCCTAGAACGATTTCAGGTGAGGTTGGCCGGGGCTCTGAGCAACCTGCTCTAGTTGCAGATGTCCCTGCTCACTGCAGGAGGGTTGGATTAGATGGCCTTTAAAGGTCCCTTCCAATCCAAACCTTTCGATCATTCTATGGTTCTGAGATGGGTGGATGGGTAATGTTACCACTGTGTATACCCTGCCAACACATGAAAGTGGGAACAGCTTTCTGATATTACCATTAAACACTGATATCACCCCAGCTGCCCTACTCAGCCTCCTCACTTGGTCTTCAAACACAGAAGAAGAATTAAAAAGCAGAAACCGTCAGAACATCGTACACCCAACGGGGTTCTAAATTTTACCATTGTGGGAAATACCAAAAATCTCATCTCAGGTTTCACTTGCTGGAAAGTAGGAGAGCCCTATGAGATGGAGTCAAGGTGATCAAGCAGGTCCTGTCTTTCCTTGGTCTGCATTGGCTGCTGTTCTTCAGGGGAAGAGTGAATACCTCTTACCTATCAGTCTTAGCTCTGCATGAGCTTTGGAAAGTCAAAAATGAGTGCAGCACCTCTTCATGAAAGAAGGCAGAGCTATTTTGTCCATGTTCCAAACTAGGCCATCAGGCACAGAGACATGGAACAAGTTTTTCTGGTTCACACAGGGATCCTGAAAGTGAGTTGTAGTTTCCTGCTGTCCAAGGCAACAATTTTCCTCAGGGATCTCTCCAACCCCTCTTTGGAGGTCATGTCTCCCTTTGCAAGCTCAAAGAGTGAGACAGCTTGAATGGAAATGGCTGGGAATACGGTCACACAACTCCAGGCCCTTGTTGTACTGAAGATACTCAATTAACTGTCATCTGTGGATACCTAACAAATTACTGCAACAACCAAAGAAATTAAGTACATTATCTTGGTTTAGGAAAAACAAAACAAAACAAAACAAAAAACCAAATGAACAGCTGCCACTTCAAGGGGGTAAAAAAAATAATAATTATGGAACAAATTTCTTAGACTCCTGTAGGGCCCTTTTTTTACAGCAACTATCCTAGGCATAAAAAAAAGAATTTTTTCCTGCCCTGGGTAGAAGGACATATCAGCCCTCCAGCTTCACTGTTACGTCATTTAATGCCTATTGCCTAGATTAATAGGCATCTCAGTCGAAAATAGTTTTTGGAGCAGAACTTGGCTGCAGCTGCTTTCCTTTCTGGGGATCCCCTACGGTGCTTTATAAAGCAGCAGATTAAATACTGATGGAGCAGTGCTGAGAAACAGCAATTGTAGCCGTGGTGATTGTTCACACTTGTGCCTGGACATTAGATCTTGGCATCTGAGAGAGAATATTAGTTGAGATGCTGGGGTCATGCTTTGGTATACCGGGACTCATATTTAGAAGGTATACATACAGCAACAAACACCTTCACAGTGCTAAAGGTACATTAATTATACTTTCTATGACAGCCCATACTCTTGGTGGAAATATATACACTGGTGATACTTCCTGGCCTTGAAAATCCAGGTATTCATCGGATTTATTAATGGCAGAATGGATTATCTCCAAACATAACCATTTTAGGAGGTTATATATATGATAAAGGCTTTGGATCAGCACTGATTCTCTTCATTCTCCCTTACATATCTAGAAAACTCTTATTTTTTTTTATAGAGACAGCCCCAGGTGAGAAGATTTTAAAGAAATAAATGCTAATCAGTCTTTCTTCCCTTGCTCCCCATCCAAAGCCAGCGGGGATAGGAGTTTTTCAAGTATGGGCAGCACTGGTTAATCACTGATTTTTGTGAAGCACGGAAAGCCCAGCTGGCAGTAACGTGAGCATGGGCAGACTGCTTGCTGTGTGTACTCGTGCCTTTCCATCCCAGGAACTCAGTCCAACGCTGCGTGACCCATAGGTTGATGGGAAGCGGCATATCTCTCTCGTTACAACGCCAAAGCTGAAGTCAGCAAGAGCCATCTGCGTTGGAGGACACTTCCCAGCGTGAGTTATGCTGCTGGCCCTCCTCTGAAGTGCTGTGCTGATGTATGCCATGGTCTGCTGTGCAGAGAGGCCAGGATCCTTATGGTGAGGATTGCTCTGCCAGTTGGGTCTAGGTGATCAGATTCCTGTGCTCTCCTCTGCTGCATCTAGCCTTGACCGGGCACGTTCAGTTCTTCACTCGTTACTTGCAATGTGGCTGGTACCTGGATATTAACTGTCAGCACTGTCAGTCTGAAGTAGCACAAGGTAGTCTTGCTGTGGTCATTTAACAGCAGTTTCCAGCCATACTTACCTCCTTGGCCTAGCAAGTCCTTCCTACTGCCAGCTCTGTGTGCAATCAGAGCCCAGAACAGTGCTCCAAAGGACACTCCAGTAAAGATACTGAGATAAAATTGCCTAACACAAGTCAACCCCTATTTTCTTGCAAGCATCACAGAGTGGCTCTTAAAACACTGCAGCATTCTGGGCTTGGACAGTAACCTTAAACTCCCTGAGGACAGAAATGTAAGAAGATACAGCCCCATGTGCTTTCCCTCAAGCTGAAAAGGGCCAGAAGATGCTAGTGGTCATGATAGTGTTGGGTTGATGGTTGGACTTGATGATCTTAGAGGTCTTTTCTGACCTTAATGATTCTATGTTCTTTGCTTCTTCCAAACCGCCATCACCTCTTGCATGGGAAATCCACCAACCCCTACCTGCTGCCATTCCAGAAACAAGCAGCTTGAAACCAAGTAGCTGTAGAGGAAAGGAATACGATATCTTACATGAATCTGGAAGCAGATCTAATGCTAAACCCAGGCTTGCCTTATAAACGTCAGCCTTGTCTGCTTTCAAGTAGGCAGGGGAATAGAGCAAAGTCTACTTGCACTCTTTGTTACTTCAATGACTACCGCTGCCAGAGCCAGGTCTGGTGAGCTGCTCATAAAAATGTAACTCAGCAGATCTCTGACATCTTTAAACACCTCTCCCTGTTTCCCTAGAGGAAGCCAGGATCTGGAGCCCGTAGGGATGATGTGAAATGGCAGTGGAGGCATCCCAGAGGGACATGCAGCCAGAAGTTCGTAAATGAAAGTAGAAAAGTCTTGATGCTGCATGGAAACGTAATCCTCAGGGGTGTAGAAAGCTTGACTAAACAGCTTTTCACCCTGTCTCTGTTTACTCCACTGAAGGTCACCCCCCCTGCATGCCCACAAAACCAGGAGCTCCTCCTGGTCATCCTGCTTCAGCAATGTCTGTCTGCTCCTCCCTGGAGCAGCTGGCAGGAGAGGTCAGGTTTAAAAGTGCATCCTCAGGATAATATCAAGATTGCTGTTTTACTTCTAGGTTATGTATCACTCCCCCCCTCCCCAGCACACGCTCCCAGCAGGTGTCTGTCTTGAAGCTGTACAAGGGCACCGTGAGCTCCATGCTTGTTGTCAACCTGGACCAGTTTAAGAGGAGAAGGTCCCACCTCTCTTGGTGTTTCCAGTCTTTATAAAAATTAAGTCAGGAAATTGAAAGCCATCACTCTGATAGCTTTCAGGCAAAGGAGAAGGAGAGATCAGGAGTGGTAACCTCTTAGCTGAGGGGTGGTGACCTCAAGGTGGTACAGACAAGGGAGGATCAGCAGGGTTGGGGAGAGGAAATTTTTTAAACCACTTACACCAGTCTTACCTATTGTATCTCAAGCCATGTCCATCTGGCTTTTGAGACCAAAAAAAGGGTTTCCTTTTGCCCAGATAGCTTTACTGAGTCTCTGCTGGGCTGTGGCCTAGCTCTGCCAGGAGTATATTGGCTTTTCTGCAGCACAATCAATACAATCCTTTCCAGGTTAATTTTTATTTTTCAGTTGGGAGAGAAAGTGGGGAGTTCTGAAAAGATGCTGAGCTGTGAAGTGGGAGAGTCACTTTGCTTTTATGTCAGCTCATTGATGTCCAATTTTCATGTGGATTATGACCTGTGGTCCCTTTACACTGCAAGACTGTGATGGTTCAAAGCATGGCGTGACTTACCATGTGCCTCACTAGGAAAAAGGTCTTCCCTTCTTGTGGTGCATTCACAGTACTGGCATGAACCGTGCCCCATAAGTGGTATAGACAGGCCTGAAGCTGAACTTTTCTCCAGGGAGGGAGAAGGGAATTCAGCGAAGCTCCTTTAATGTGCATGATGAATGCCTGACCTGAGGGGACAAACTGCAGCAAGTGACCTTTCCAACATCAGACCTCCTTCACCACAGCTTGAATTATTCTGTGATCCTTGCAGAAAGGACCCTGGGATCTGTCATTAGAGATTCAAAATGGCTGTTAAAGCCATCTGCCCCGGGCCTGACCTGGTTTGCTTCCTGATGCCAACTAGGTATCACGAGCAATGCTGGAAGATGAGGACCACTGCCCTTACATACACAGATACATGCAAAACCTCTTCCCAAACATCTAACCCACACTGATCTTCTCCTTGGACTCCCCTTGGAGTTGATCCTTCCAAAACACTGACCCAGTGACCCCATTCCCTCCCCCACCCCCCCCAAGCCCCGCCCCCAGTAGGCCTCCAATTAAATCCAAAATTGCCTCTGTACAAAAGCAGCTCTGTCAGCTCCATTCAGAGAGGAACAAGTGGCCTGAATAGCTTTGGGCGCATTGGAAACCGAGAAACAGTGTGGTCTTGTGTTAAAGTTGAATGGTGGCGAGGGGGGTGGTTGGAGGTTGAGGGGGAACGTTGAATCAGTTAAAGTAATTATTGAGTCATTCAGGAGGCTGGGGAGGGAGGAGGATTCTTCCTAAACAAAGCCCTGCAATAGACACATGAGACATTTCACCTCTTAAGGAGGCCTTGGGCAGAAGAGGAAAGTATCAGGTATAAAGCAACATATTTGTAGAAGTCAGAGCTATTGTGATGCTTTGGCCTCTTGTTCCTCTGAGCAGATGATCCTGGACCCAGCTCTTCTTCACTTCTTTATTGAATTCAGACACTCCAAAGGTCTAATTCACTTCTGCTGGTGCAGGGAATACAGCTGAGAGTGTTTACATGTATCACATAGGCAAAAGATTTGATTGCTTTGCATATTCTGGAATGATCTAGATGGTGAACCCGGATAAATGCTGTCAGGACCATTATGGAAAGACACCTAGCATTTTCCTGACAGTTAATACTACTCTGACAGCCCCTTAAAAAAAGTATTTTGGATGTAACTCAAACGCTAAAAACTGTTGCCCATCAACCTAGCAGGAGAACCACATCCATATATGTGTGCTGCCCGTCAGAAACTAACCCACAGCGAGAAGAGCAGAGAAGACAGCAATTTAAAAAGCCAGGAGAAGAATCTCTCCAACAGGAAGAGCAGGCAGCAGTCCAGAACCAACAGTGGCTTTCTACAGAGGTTCCTCTGCTGCTGCAGGGAATAGACGTCTCTCCTAGAGCAGTGATTCAGGGGCAGGAAAATATAAGCTCTACATGTAAGACCAAGGCATGCATATGAACTAGAGGAGACGGAGAGGACAAGATTTGTAGCAACAGCTTATTTTCTCTACCCATTCCAGGCCAGAAAAGACTGCTCAACTGTTCATTTTCCAGTCTTTTGCCTGTCCACGCTGAAATGTGAGTCCCAAGGTGGACGTTAGTGAGTCGTCAACTCCAGGTAATGACCCGATACAATTTGTATTTTTCCCTACTGGGAGATTAGGATTTCAGCACATATATTAGCTATTTTCACTTACTCAATTATTTGTTCCTTGTGAATGCAATTTTTTTTTTTTTTCAATGCCACATTCATTACAGATAGGAAGAAGAGCGATTTGGGATACCATGCCGGTTAGTGATACCGGTCAGAGCAGTCACAGATTGCTGCCTCTGCTCCTTGTTGGGCAGTGTACAACAGTCCTGCTGTCAGAAACGCTCTTCTGTGAGGGAAAAAATCAGTACACATTAATTCCCTTCCCTTCCAGAATCTGTTCTTCCTGCCAGTGAAATAATCACTGCGTTTATTGCTATTTATTTGTACTGAGATAGTTTCCTGAAGCCTGGGTCATTCAAGAGAATCTAGGAATCTCCCATGCGCTGTGCATGTCTAGCACGCAAGAGGTTAATAACAGAGCCTAAAACTCCACAATAATGTTATCTGCTGTTGTTTTAAAAAGATGAGTAAATATTCATACAAGACCTTAGATTTTTAGGGTTTTGATGAGATTATTTCTCCTCCCTTGGGGTACAAAGTCATAGCCTTGAAGAGCTCTTCACTAGAAAACACACTAAATATAAGCTACATATTTTTCCCTCTAATTATCCAAGTTAATAATAATCCCGTTAAATTTCTGTTCATCAAACGTGTCCACGCACACAGCGCATAGGAGGGATCTGGCTAAGCCCAGAAATAGCTTAGCCTTACAGTCAGTCTATATTTGCTTGGGTAAGCCATGCTGGCGTGTCCAAGACGCTCCCAAAGTGTGAGTTGCTCTGTTCCGAATTTAATGGGGTACCCTTACGACTCTGTGCTGTGCCAATGCAGAAACACACTTAGATTCTTCTGAAATTGGGAATTTTAACACCTAAAACTTCCCTCTTGCTCCTCGGCGCAACCTCAGGGCCCTTTTTCTGCTCGGCCTTTTCTTCCTCGCATGGAATTCGCTCCTCAGATTCAGCTCTAGAGCTCGGAGTTGAAGCCTTCTCTCTCGCAACAACAAAACATGCTTCTACAACCTGCTGAGTCACGGTTTGGCGCAGCTGAAGACAATGTCATCTCCTAGCAACCGTGAGACGATGCTAATGGGATTCTTGCACGTGCGGAGCTGCAGTGGTAAACATGTGCAAAGGCTGCCGGGGCAGGTTTCACTTCTGGATCTCATGCTATACCTTGCTCACCGAGAGCAGAGGTCATGGTGAGAGGAGGTTTTTAAGCTGAGCTTCTCCTACTCCATCCTGTGACCAGAATTACCATGAATGACAACGCCAAGACAACAAATAAAAACTGGCTAAATTCACCTCCATGAGAAACCAGCAAGAAGGCTCAAGCTGAGCTCCGGCTCAAAGGGAATTTGCTTCATGCCTGTCTTACAACAGGCAATTAGTCATAGGCTGTTAATGACTTGGCTGGCCTTTGTGGGAACTACTCCCAGGTGGACTCAGAGTCACTGGAGCCTGACTCACAGATGCTGTCCTGACAGAAACATTTTGTATCTCAAGGCCTAAAAAGGCCCATTACCTTGAAGCTGAGTCTGCATTCACTGCAGCTTTGGAAGCCCATGAGATCTTGCAGGTGCTTAAGTAGCTGTGAAAGAAGTGTCACCTCCTGGTTATGCCACCAAGCTGGAATGAGAAAGCTCCGAGTATTTTCTGCCCTAGAAAAACTGTGGTATCATCGTTCATTGCTTGTCTTTGGCAAAGCAGAAGGAAAAGGGTTCATGTCTCATTAGAGGTATGATTTCAGTGAGAGCTTGATGCTCCAAAAAAGTCATGGAGGTGGCTCTATGTGTTGTGAAGTACCTGATGAAATGGGGTACGGTTTTAGCCACAGCTTTTAAGCCCTACTTTTTAAAGTCCTTCCTTTTACAGCCCTTGCCTCCATCCTCTATAAAGAGAAGAAGGGCAGGTTTACAGCAGCCATTGCAGCTAACAAGGTGGAAGTAGGGCAGAGGAGGAGATACTTCCAATGATGCAAGAGCTGATTAAGGAGTGAGGTTTTTCAGCAGATCATTTAATTCATAACTAAAGACACAGGTCATCCTTTTTAAACCAATCCTGGAGTAGTTACTCTAACATTCTCTCAGCTTCACCTCTATTCCTGCTTGGCTCCATCTCCACTTCCCTCTAGGCTGTTCCTCTCCTCATATGAGCTTCATGGTAGTGTCCAGTACCATGTCCAGGACATGGTTTCCAGTACCATATCTCATTTGGAGAATGATTAAAAATGGCTTTAGTCTAACAGGATGGAAAAAAAGAAAACACTGCCTTTTTTTTTTTTTCCTTTCCTCTCCATCTCTAGCCTTATTTCATGATTCTCTTAGAGTTTATATGAGGCACAGAGGAACCATGCAAAGCGTGCGGGCTTTGTCAAGACAAATGAAATGCATCATGCCTCTACGAGGAACCTGCTGACTGTCTCGTTATCAGTAATGGTAATAAAAAATGCAGCTCTCTCACCTTAAGGGGATTTGAGTCACTGATGTTTTCATTAAAAACGTTCCTGTCTCCCAGCATCAAGTCTGCATTCTGCACAAACTTCTCCTTGCCGTAATGGATGGAGATCAGATGTTCTCAGCCCTTCATGACAGCAATGCCGCCTGGAGACGATATGTCCTATTGTGTGTTGCACTGGGGACTGGTCTCAATGCAGAATGAGCAGGAGGAGGCACACTTTGTGAATGACGATAGAATTATAGAATCATAGAATGTTTTGAGTTGGAAGGAACCTTTAAAGGTCATCAAGTCCAACTCCCCTGCCAAAAGCAGGGACATCTTCAACTAGATCAGGTTGCTCAGAGCCCTGGCCAACTTGACCTGGAATGTTTCCAGGGATGGGGCAGCCACCACCTCTCTGGGCAAGCTGATAGTCTCTCTTTCTAAGGGCAAAAAATCTAGAAGGCGGTTGGCAGAAAGCAAACTGCTGGTAGCCAGTCCACACAGTCACAAAGAATGGTCACAAAAACCTTGAGTTTATCAAAATACACAAACTTAGAAATAAGTGAGTGGACAGGGTCTTTTAACAAGGGAAAACTGGGGGCAGAGCCTGGCATAAAAGTCTGGTAAAGACTGAACCATCTAAACCATTGAATTTCTTCTTCAGGGATTGTAGATTATGATGCAAGCCATCCAGAAAGCTCTCTGAAGTCTTTTCTTCACAGCCTCACAGGCCATGAAACAGGCTGACCGTATTTCCTGGAGATCACACAGGTGAGACAGGAAATACCTCCCCTTTTTGTTCCCTGACATTCACTTGTGGAGGTTAAAAAATGGCACAAAAATGAATAAAACTCACTTTTTTGCTGCCCAATACAAGCAATAGTGGATCTATGATGCAAGGAGGAACTGGAGATGGATGGAAGGAGCCCCAGGAGAGAAGAAATGAAGGTGGGTCTAATAGAAAAGCCTATAGACAAAGAAGAGAGGAAAAAATGGCTATTTCCAGCATCCCTGCAGGTAGAGCAGAAAGGTATATGTTGGATTTGTCCAGATGGCACCAGGAAATGGTTTATATCCAGTCCCACTACCAACCTGGCTGGCACGACATCTACCAGCTAAGATCTTCAGCCACCCTTTCCATCAGTGCTACTTTGATAAAACCTGGCATGAACTCATGATACGAAGCAGAAATAGGAATTAAGAATGGAAATTCAATGTTTGTGCGTGTGCCTTCTAAACCGTGGCAACTAATCACAGAAGAAGCAGCAGCTTCTCTGTCACCGGGAAATATTAGGCTGAGACTGGATCTAATTCTCCTGCTCAGCCTGAGTTAGGGGACTGCTTCAGAAACTGCTGAGTGAAGCTCTCTGGTCTGCTCCACACAGATGGCAGATCATCCTGTTCCCTTCTGGCTTTAAAAGGGTTTTGTGTAGCAAAGCCTAGAGGGTCCTCTATTCTCTGTACTGCCCAGCAGCAAGGATCTCCCTTCATTTAGATGTGTTTGGAAAATCAACCAGCACATGAAAAAAAAAAGACTTTAGTTTTTCAAAAACATGGGGGTTATATGCATAGAAGTAGCTATCTGCTCTTCAGATGCACGAGAGGCACCTGAAACCCTAGAGGCATATATAGATTTGGCACCAACAAAAAAAATTAAGTTTTTTTTTAAATGAGGAATTACCTTTTGCTGTTGGAAGTCCTAGGAGAAGGCAACACAACGTCTTTAAAGCACCTCGATTTGGTATACCTTAGGAAATGTCTTCAGTCAAAAATGATCCCAGTCTAAAACTAGCCCAATTGTTTGAATATTAAGCACTCCCAAGACTTTCCTGAACATAATGGAAATAAGGGCATGAGACTCCATCCTCCAAGCTCCTGTAATTTTGAAAGTTAGTCCATGTAGCCGTAAGAAAGAAGATGGCTTCGGCAAACTCCAAATAAGTGTGTTGGCGAGGTCTAAGTTTGCCCTTTGGCTGCCTCCTGACAGCCACAAAGCCCTTTTGTGACTTTAATATAAACCTGTACAGCTCCTTCCTAACAGCACATTTGCCTCCGGGTATTACCTTGTCTCGACACAATCCATTTTTAAACACCAAAGCTGCCAGTTACTGCAGTGTTGAATTGTGTGTCTGGAAACCGAATCGTTTTTTTTTAAATAGAGAAAATTATATTTACAGTAGAAGTCACTGTATCATCACGATCAAATGAATTTTTCAGACGTGATCTTTCTGGTGAAATGCTTTTCTTTCCCCACCTTCTAGCACAAAGGTCACCCCTCAACTCTGTTTCGTAGTTCATGTTATAACCCCCTTTAAATTAGTAGTAGGAATAACGTACCTGTCGTTTGCACAATGCCTTCTTTCCTCTCCTAAACCTTAACTTCATCCACCACATTAGAAGACGCTAGCCACCAGTTTGTTATTTGACTGCTTCTCTTGAATGTAGAGTTTTGTAGGAGCAACTTATCTTTGCAAATTTGACACAAGCAGTGTGTCATGCTTGATCTTTGAGGACCATTTAGGGTGTTTTAGAAAAAAAAAAACCCAACAATTATTTGGCTGCACAACAAGGCAGTCTAAGCTCTTTGACAGAGAAGAAGAGAGTCCCATGTGAATTTTGGCAACCTCCTATGTAGGCAGTAGTTGTAGCAAATGTGACTTATGGGACCAAGGCACTTTTATCACCAGGTCCATTGTCTTCCTCCAGGTGAATATTACAGCTAGACAGATCCAAAGCACCTGGCCATGTTTAGGCACAGTTTATGGTTGGATACTACAAGGCCAGGTTGGATGGGGCCTTGAGCAACCTGGTCTAGTGGAAGGTGTCCCTGCCATGGCAGCAGGGTTGGAACTAGATGATCTTTGATGTCCCTTCCAACAAAAACCATTCTATGATTCTATTATACTACTACCTATTGCCAAAATCATTCTCCCCAAATCTGGATCTACTGGCCGCAAAGTGACAACCCTGAGAGAGAAGTCTATCTAAAATTCCTCACTGATATCATAGGGGGGCTGAAAGTATGTGGAAGGTGAAAGCAAAGCCGTTTTGCCTGTGTCCTTTCCAGCTTCATAAACAGATGACAGACAATGCACCCAGGCAGAGATCAGAAAGAAGTGGAGAGTCTCATTTCCCAAAATACTCTTTTATCAAGTGTTTGGGGTCTACATATAAATAGGAAATAGAATTGTGTATTGTTGGCATAACAGCTTTTGGAATAAGGGAAAAAAGAGTGAAGGTGAGTACGGTGACAACATGCCTCTACAGGTACTTCAGATATTTGGGCTCTGCACCATGACAGAACTTGGGGTCACTTGATTGGTCTTTGACATGAGACAGAACTTTTTCAAGACACAGTCCCTACTAAACCAGAGGCAGAACAGTCTAACAGTGAAAGCTGTCATCTAAAAAAACTGACAGAAGTGACAGCACACTGGCACCTAGCGTAGCCACTATACCCCGAAAGAAGATGACAGTACTTAGGAGCTGGTATCACAAGGTGAATGGAAATGTAGTTGAAGAAACGAGGGCCATCGTAACTCCACAAGATCATCGTGATCTATCACCTGTGTCATCCAGTGATTTCTGCATTGAACCACGTGACTTGTAGCTAGTCTAAAGCCTGCCGTTCAAAAAGACAGGCAGCTTTGACTTACAGATTTTGAGCCATGGAAAATCTACCTCTTCTCTTGGGAAGCTGCTGCAGCAGTTAATTAATTTTGCGGTTAAAAAAAAATGTTTGCCATAGCTCCAGCTTGAATTTGTCTACATTGCTCGAAGGAAGGATCTTCATCAGGACTGTTCGCAATTTCTGGTGCTTACACTCTACCTTCATAAGATCTTCTTCAAACACTTCATAAATGTTATAGAAACCTCACAACATTCCTCTGAGACATAAAAATGTAATTATCTTAGTACGTTACGTGGATGAGAACAAAGGGGGAGAGGAATTAAAATTCTATTCAGGCAAAACTAAGACACGAACCAGGTGGGATTCCCAGGAAGAAAACCTGGCACCTCAATTCCTTGCTCCATAACACTGTCTCCCATATCCATGCTTCAGAAACCGTCAAGGTTATATGTCCTTCACAACTCAAAGAGAAGCCCAGAGAGGATGATCTTCACAGTGCGAAGGACCCTCAGCTCTGGGAAGAAATGAGGGTGCCCAAAGAGCAGTCCTTCTTGGCTCTGTACCTAGCAGCTTGCACTGATCCCTGTGGGCATGCATTTCCCTCTATGTTGTGAAGTTTAATAACACAAGATGTTTAGTCAGGCCTCTCCTGCCCAAACACAGCAAGGAATATAGAAGTTACTTTAGAAAGACTAAATTTCCAAGAGATCTCAATTGAGTACGTAACTCCCTCAAGTCCCATAACAAAAACCTTGTCCTTACTCTCTGCTGACCACTCCATCAGTGGCTGGTACTTTTTGTCTCCACAAGCACTTTCTCCACTATTTAGCCTCCAATGTCACCCGCTCTTCTCAAATGGGATTATATGACATGGTTGGCTTGACGACCTACAAGGTCCCTTCCAGCCTTATGTTGTAGTAGAATATTAATGACTCTGCTAATTCAGAGCTGTCTGACCTCCACTCTGCACAGCCACAAGCAAGATGATCTCTCTCTCGTTATAGCTGTCATGTTCTCAAATAACTTGTTCATGCAAAATGCATGCACAGTTTTCATCTTCTCCCTGCAATACGGTGATTTTGCTCCACCCAAAGAAGCCAGGCACTGTTCAGGTTGTCTTCTCTATAACCGTCTGGAAAACATTTTGGAGGTTATTTCCTTTTTATTCGCAGCAACCAGATTAGATACATAACTATGAAATAAACAGAGTTCTTAGCCTGAGATAATTTCACTTCAGATCTGGAAGGAATCTAATGTGCTGCATTTATCTCATGCTAATGCAAGTAAGGGCTTGATGAATTAAGTCAGGGAAGCCAAAGAGGCCATTTCTGTTCCCTCAAATAAGTATGGTTCCTACTCGTCTTCAAAGACTACACCTGCCTACCTACCCTCTTGGAAGCTCATAAACTCAGACAAATAGATCTTTTAGGAAATGCCCATGTGCAGCAGAAACAGCAGCAGATCACCTGAAGGTCACCTGCCAGCGTTCAGATGAGTGCCCAAAAGGGTGGAAGGGCGTGAGATGAGGAGCACACCATATTAAGGCTGGTCTAGTGCCACACCTTCAGAGCAATGCAGATTACACCAAAGCTTTTTCGTTCACTCAGAGGAGTTTGAAGCAGACTCATGAACTATCTGCACCTTAGTAGACCTCTAAGGGTTATCTAAGAGTGTAAATGATGGAGCAAGCACATATCATGCGCTGTACAGTCATGTAAAAAGTCTTGACTTTATCTAAAGGCCTTATAGGAAACGCATACACGGAATGATGCTATATGGGAGTTAGTAATGATAATAATAATAGATTTTTTTCAGACTTCTCAGTAGATTGTAGGAATATATATGTTATGCCTTATAGATTCAGGCCCTTAGTCAAAGTTAGGTCAAACAGAGATGTCAGGGGAAAAGGCATCAAAGGCACAGGTGAGTGTAGAAGGAAAAAACTATCACCTCTACTACACAGCAATATCGGATTGATTCGTATTTCAAAATAGGCTGAAAGTTAGACTTAGTCCGACCAAGGACAACAACTATTCGCAATGATACAACATACTGTAAATCTTATGTCAGAGACTGGACAATAGGTGATTTCTTCCCTGGAGCAGTGTTTTGCTGGCGCTAGACTCACGTTCATGCTGAGATTCCCTCTTGCAGGTAAAATAACACCCTCACTTCCTTGCAACTTAATATCTGAAGCTTGAGAAAGATTTACCCCTACCAGGCTGGCCATCTGTCAGCCTTCCTCAGCCTCTTCAAACTTCTAAAGATACCAGTAATTTTCCTCCTTGTCTGTCAATTTTATAGAAATAATGCCGCCTTTACGTTTCTCTCATCAAATATTTCTACTACTTTATTTCACTTTCTTTGCCGAATTTAATGGTTAAGATTCTCGTTAAAACTTCTTTTACAGGCAGTTATTTGGCATATTCTGATTTTCTGGAGCTCGTTCCTTAAACATCTCCAGTTCCAAGCTCATGTCTAGTCAACATCTGCCGCCTGCCAATAGTCTACAACTTGTAAAGTCTTGTGCACGCCCAGCAATCTTGCAGCTCACAGGGACATCTGAAAGGGAACCCAACAGGGAAGCCACATGTCCTGATAGATAGCGCTTTACAATGTGCATAAATCCTCCTCCCATCCCAGGATCGATGTCTTTTCTGAAAAGGAGACAGAGAGATTTTAAAAAATAAATCAGAAAATAATAAAAAAACCAAAACCTAGAAGATAAAAATATTAAAAAATCTCCCAGAATATTTAAAAAAAAAGGAAAAATCTTAGAAATATATTCTTTTTTTTCTTGGAACAGTGGCTCTTTCTGTGCCAAGGCCATTAGACCAAGGTTGGGCAAGGGAGAATAATGTGCAGGGACCAATTGGACTAATAGAGATGAATGAGCTGGTTATATGAAAGATCTTTTCCATTTCTTACCAACCATGATCGAAGGAACACAAGCCACTAAAGAACGGGGATCTCTCTTAGGGAAAGACCTGCTTATCAACAGGGAAGTATTGAGCACAATATTTTGTTTTAGCAAAATATTTGGCATGTCCTGCAGTGATCAATGCCAGGGCTTCGGAGAGAAGGATAGCAATAGACTATAATTAGCTGCGATAACTCCTTACAATAACAAGTATATTCTGGTTTGAATTATTCATGAACTACTGCGTTATTTATGGCAATTCCAGCCTTTCTTTTCCTCCGGTAATGTGGGGTGTTTAGATTTTGGGCATTTAATTTTTTTTTTTTTAATTTGGCCAGACAAAATGTTTTAATTGCTAGGCACGGGAATAAATAAATAAATAAGCTTCAGGAAAAGGAGGTGAGGGGAAGGAAGTTTTCTTCAAGAATCAAGTTTTCACTCACAGTGGGGGATGAGGAGGGAGCAACAGGATGTTGCTCTGTTTTCCATCAATTACGTGTCTTTCTGACAATGCAGTATATGGGCCGCCTAATTGGAAGCAAGAAAGGGCCGCTTCTTTGGGAAGGACCAGGCTCCTCAGCCTTCTGAGCACGCTTCCTTGCCAAGCAGATGGAGGGCTTCAGCTTTCCCCCAAGGTGCCCCGAATGTGGTACCCAAGGAAGCACTTGATCAATGTTCTGCATCTGACTGATGTCTCTACTCCCAGCAAATTGACCCAAGGGCTGGGATTTTTGCCTGTTTATCTCACAAGATGCATTGTTTAGTTAAATATCAGCTAAAAAAAAGGGAGGGGGAAGGTCTTATACATTAAAAATTAATTTACATTGGCAGCCCAAGATAATAATAGAACCATAGAATCATTTTGCTTGGGAGAGACCTTTGAGATCATCAAGTCCAACCGTTAACCCAGCACTGCCAGATCACCACTAAACCATGTCCCTCAGCACCACATCTCCACAGCTTTTAGATCCCTCCAGGGATGGTCACTCCACCACTTCCCTGGGAAGCCTGTTTCAGTGCTTGACAGCCCTTTCGGGGAAGAACATTTTCATAATATCCAGCCTAAACCTCTATTCACAGAACAAATGCAACCAGGCACTTACAAGGCTGCTGCTTCAGTTTACGGTTGCTCCACCTTCCATCCTTGACTTTAGGAGATTATTTACTGGGAGAAGATGTGGTGTCTGCCTGACTGCAAGGAGTGTTACTTGCCTGTTGGCTATAAAAGCGTCATTCCTCTAGGAGCAAAGGCTCTGATCCACCAAATCAGAGAAATAAATTCACTCTCCTTCAAAATCTATGGTTTATGCTTATAATTAAACCAAAGCAGCTTGCACACCCAATCTGAAGCAGATTGATGTTCACAGCAAAACTTCCTTCCTCCTATCCAACAACCATCATTATTTCGGGGAATCTAAGACGAAGAATCACCCAGATTTATTTCTCCAGACAGCCCTCCAGCAATAAAAACCTTCCTATCAACAAAAGGTCATTTTCACACAAGTTCTTGAGCTTCTATTTCAAAGGTTTTCTGCACCCAGATTTTACAAGCCACTTGCCCTTCACAGTCTCTTCCACACAGAGTGGAAGCTGAACTGAAATGCTTGCTTTCCAAGAGGTGAAGCAATCCCCAATTTGCATAATAGGTTGGAAATACTACTTCTCACTTCATCCTCCATACACATGCAGACACTCTTTACACATTGCCATCTACCCAGAGTGAAGGCAGTGATGTTAACACTGATACCCCAAGAGCATTATTGGGTACTGGATTTTTGGCCACTTCAGAGTAGAGTAACACGAAAAGATGCCTGGTGACAAAAAGTACTAGGTATGAGGTTTACAAACTTGGCTGTGAGGTCTGCCAGCTTCATAGGTGACCTCTGTATGCTCTGGAGACTGGGAGAGGATGGACACCATGTTCTACTAACAGAGACTCTACCATGGTTTTAGGATTCATTCAAAACCCAGCTTTCTGGTTGCATGACACTGTCCTGAGGCTTGCCACCTTTGGTGGAAAAAACCATCCTTCAGAGGGATCCTTCCAGGTTTTCCTGGCATTTAAGAGCAGTTGTTTGACTCCTAAAATGAGACAGGAAGGTGAATGTCTGGGGGAGCGAGAGGAGGAGTAAATCACAAGACCGCGTATTTAGGAGAGATCCCTGTTCTCACCTATGCAGAGGACGTGTGAATCACTGCTGAACGCTCTGCTGAGCTGACTGTGCATCTTTCACCCCAAGTGCTGCATTTCTCCATCAGCGGCAACCAGGGCAGAGGACACATTCAATAGCTACTGAATTAATTAAGTCTAATTGCAAAGTTAATTGTTGAGGAGAAGGGAGGGGGGGAGAAAAACAAACAGCGTGAAACTAAGTGAGGATATCAGAGCTCAGCAATATGACATCTTCAGGATAAAGCTGAAATTTAGCTTCCGTGCCCCATATTAACTGCATCCTCCTGGGTATGTATGAGGCTATCACTCCTTGCTTCTCTGACTGGACACCAACAATTGCCAAACCCCTCTCTCCCCAGGAAGAGACTCAGCCCCATTAGCAGCTAAAGCAGGAAATTGAAAATATCTCAGCAGCATTCACCTGAAAACTTGTTCAGGCTGGGACCCAAGGAGAATGAGGGCATCTTGGTACTAGGAGGAAATTATTTGGCTGCAGCACAAGTCTGACTGGTTCTGGGTTATATTCCCAGCTGATGTTCATTGCTGTAGGTTCATTGAGTAGGACAGGGCTCTTCTGCTGCTACAGCTGCTAAGATATCTCTTAGATGCTGCTTCATTCAGAAATCAAGATGAAGTCTTCTAAAACCTGACCTGCTATGACATTTTGTGAAGGAAAGGCCCTTGGGGATATGTGTGAGAAGTAGCATGGAGTGGACTTGGAAACATATGAAGGAATCAAAAAATGCAAGTTTACTGTCAATGCTGATAGGCACAGGGAAGGGATATCCATCCTTGTGCTTCAGTGCTTAAGTCTACCACATACCTTCTAGAGATTTGGGTGGAATCTGTTGTCCTCTATCTGTCTGTCCCAGAAGGGCCACAGCCAGAGGTGGGATGCCAGCCCACCTGGACCTTCTCATGGACCTAGGCTTTCAGAGCTGGAGGACTATGGCGCACACAGCTGGTAGCAAGCCGATTCCAGGATCACCGTGCAACACTGAAGGGAGCTGTGCCGGGTAGGGGCTGCTGGGAATAAAGGGGTCTGTGATATGGCAGCACAGACTGAAAGATTGTGCTGCACAAACATCCCCAGACAGTCACTCTCCTCTGATGCAGCGTTAAATATCAATTTGCAGTTGGAGCAAATTTCCTGTTTGTTCAGGGGAATTCCTTCTCCACTCAATGTTCCATGTAGTTTTGGTGTTTCCCAATGCAAACAGTCACAAAGGGAGTTTAGAGGGGAGAGAAAAAAAAGCACATGAACCTATTCTTATTAGAAATAAGCCAGGAGACATGAAGGACCAGACCTCACTTGGAAAGATGCACCAGTCAGATTCTTCTTGTGTTTGAAACATAGTCAAGGTCTCATCTGTGTTGCCTGATGCCAAGTAGACTTGCATGGGTCTGTGCATGCATGTAGGATGCTAACTACTGATATAACGACCCTATGACAAACTACTGGGCTTGCCCATCCTCCGGGTTGTCACAGGAGAAGCAGCACCATGAGGACCTCTCCCGGAGGAATCCCTACACACATGCAGACCTTCCCGAGTGCTTGGAACAACCGCAACAGGTCCCAAAATGGCGTAGTCAACTCCAAAACCATTCTTCAACCACAGCGCTGAGACTCAGCTGAAAGTTCACAGAACAAGAAGTGCAGAGCAAGGTCTTCCCCACCAAGGGGAAGTGAACCAACCCCTGTTTTGCTTACCATGTATGAGCAACAATCACAAAGTTGTACCAGCAACAGGGTTGGGAGGGATTTGCATTGGGAAATAAGTAAAAAGTTCGGGTGGTTTTGCTGGGGAGGAGGGTTCTTGTGTTCCCTCTTAGTTGTTATTTTTTCTGTCATTTTAGTATAGTCCTGAGGGAAGCAGGGGGAGATGAAGGAAATCCAGCTGTTGCCATGGCAGCCTTTAGCTGGTCATCTCCCACATCACTCAAGATGCACAATGCTGTTTCCCTCCAGTGCCGGCTCCCGGTTTCAGAGCAGAGGAGTTTTCCTACTGGGGATGGAAGGGAGGGAGTGTGAGTGCGAAGTGGTGAAGAGGAGGGACCAGCAGTCAGCATAGGATGGGTAGAGGTGGCCTGGGAGGAGAGAGAATCTCATGAGAGTGTGTGAGGACAGATCACCAGGAGTGAAGGTGAATGCAGTGATGGAAGGACACAAAGCATTTAAAGGCAGAAACAGAATTAGATTGGTGGAGACTCCGGGCAGAGACAGAGGTGTGCTCGTCACTTAGAAACTAATCTAACTTGTGATGACACTTGCCCAAAACTGGTGGAACTTCATTTGACACAGGAGCCCCTTAAAAAATACTCTGCTATTTTCCCCCTAAACCCATCTCTGGCTTCTGCCACTGATAGCAGATCGCTCTTGGAGTTCAGGCTCTAAGTTTAGTCTCTATCACGTTTAGATCTTAATGCAGCCCAGACATTTAAAATTCATGTTCTGGCAGTTCTGATTTTCACCAGGGCCTGTTCGAACTAATGACGTTGCCTCAGCGAGCGCTTCATAAGTTAATCATATGCTATTACTTCTCACTTCCCTGAAGATGGAAACAGAGAAGTCTTACCCACAAAGTTTTAGCATTCATGGCTCTCCTTTAAGACAGTCTTCCATGGCTTTGCAACATTTAACCAGCTATGTGCTGAACTCTTCAGGCAGTAAACATCAGAAGCTCAAAGGAGTGCTCCTGGGGACCAAGGGACAAAAGCTAGCAAGGAAGCTTCTACTACTACTTAGTACTAAAAGGAAAAACACACTCAATGGGTTGGAAGATTAAAATCTGTGGCCTCCCTGATGGCTGGTATTACGCAGCTATGGAGGATCCACTAAGAATTTGCTCTATCCACCACAGGAGGCCCTCAAAAGCCCAAGTTTTCTCTGAAGAAAACCACTACAAGCTACAAAACTACAATGCACCACATTAAGAGAGCAAGAGGAATGATGGGATGTTGTAGTGGGTCTGGCTGGGCTGGTTTTCCCCACAGCTGCAGTGTTTTTGTGCTGGGAGCTAGAAGGGTGTTGATAA
>JAVSBS010025120.1:0-12349 GCA_033124195.1 Coracias cyanogaster | reverse complement strand
AAGGGGCTGGTCGGGGGGCACCAGCCCAGCTGAGCGAGGCTTCCGCGGCCATCCGCGGGGCCGCTGCTCTGGCTGCCACGGCTGTCACCCACCGCTTGTCATTGGCTGGTGGGATCGAGTTCTTCAGCCAAGAGCTTTAACGTTAATTAGTATAATTAAGTTACAAAGGATTACTGCAGCCCAGTCCTTCCACGGGGCCTACCTCTAGCTAAACGGCTAATCGGTTTACACTTAAGAAAGGAGGTGCGCCAGCAGCTCTGGTTGCAAACAAACACTTTTTGGCGGCGCAGGAAGAAATCTGCAGTGACTTTGATATTAATCTCAGTGGATACTGCGGCTCATGGACGCTGCTATACTTAGCTTTGAGTCCCATGTGAATGGCGATGAATCACTGTTATCCCCAGGAGGAAACAGCATTCAGGATTTACTGCAGCACATTAGGTTAACTATGGCTCTATAACCGAACACCCACACTTTGACATCACACGGGCGATGATATGCATCACTGACGCAAGCACTGACAGGATCAAACACAAAGGCCACAGCAGTTGAAACAATAGAGCGCGCAGCTGACGTAGCAGCACACCCCTCTCACACCAACGGCCTCCAGTAATCAATAGTCCCAGATGCCACAAATAGTTGCACCACTCTGTCTTTTACATAATGGCTAAGACTTCAAAGTTTTATTTTGGGCTCCCAGCAGGCACAATTAATTACAAAACCCAGTAACAACAACCACCACCAATTGGTCAACGTTTGTCTTGTAAGCTGTGCCTGGAAAATACTTCCAAATGAGTACTTTACATTAATGGGCGCTAAAAAAATTGCCTCAAAGCATCAGCAGCTTTACATTTACTAGGTGCAATGTAACCAAAGCAAGTAATGGCAACAAAGAAGAGCAAACACAGAACTTACTGTTAGGCCTGAGCTGCAGAGGAGGCACAAGGAGGAACTGTGAACACTGCAAGGACACAGGCGATCAGAGGACTTCTAGTCTGCGATGCCATCAATTGAACATACTCCTTATGCTCTAAATTCATCCTGACAAAACAATCCCTTCCCCCATCCATCTGTCTACTTTTGCCATCAAGGCTGGGGAACAGCAGCTGACAAAGCAGCAACATCAATTTAAATATATTAATTAGAAAAAAAACCCAAAAAAACCCCAAACCAAAAAAACCTATCATAGACTGCAGGCTGGCAAATGCAAGGGAAAACTGAAGGCAAAACATTCACATAGTTCCTTTCAAAAGCAGGGGGAAAAAAAGCATCAGTTTCATCCACAGAGACCTTGGAATAATGGATAAAAGAGCGGAAAGCTATGAAGCCTAATTACAGTATTTCTAAAGATTACATCCTAATGAGATCCTGATCCTTCCCATGAAACCCTACATACATACTCAGGAAAAAAAAAATAAAAACACCAAAAAACCCCCAAAAGATATGAAATCCATTTTCATAGGTGAAGTGCAGAGATGACAGGTTCCTATAGCACTTTATCATTAATACAGCTATCACTTTTCTGTTATAATGGCCTCATGTACTTTCAAAGGAAAAAGGTGACAATGGTTTCTATGTTCAAACGTTAAATGTACTTTCATTTCACCTGCTTCTAAACAATGACCACGGTGCAATTTTGTGATTTAAAAAAAAAAAGACTGCAAGCCTGCGCCTTTGAACAGTGCAAACTTCACAACACAAAGTTACGCTCGGGAGCTTGCAGAAGGATTATTTTAGTCTTTTGAGATACTCCAACAATAAAAAGTTTTAATACATTCTTTCTGAAGCAGTTGTGTGGCACAGTGATCAACTATATCCTACTTTTTAAAAAAGTACCAATAAATCAAAGAAATTCATGTGGAAACACAGCACAGACTTTGTACTGTGCAGCCTGGACTGTTAAATTGCCCCATTTTGTTTGCTGTTTTAAGTTCAGACATAATTATTTAGTAACTATGTAGAAGAATTGTATTAAAAAATTGTTCTCTTGTAGTCTTGCAATTTAAATATCAGGTGAACCATAAATCATTGTATTTCAAAGGGAGTTAAATGTGATATACCATTTTAAGCACAAAAATTTTGATGAAAATGTTTTTATTCTTATCAGGAAAAATACTAACTCGTTCTAAATGAGCTGCATCACATATTTGCTTGGCTTTTTCCTCGAGGACAGCCTAATTTCCAAGCACTTATACTGAGCAGTACTGATGTGCAAATTTTCAGACCAATATTTAATATTTCTGCATACTTCTTGATTGTCCCTTTTGATTCACAACATTCAGGATAAACTACAATCTAATCATCCAACAGTTGTTACCACTAGAATTTGTGTTTTTCCAAAACATTTGTTTTTGGCGGATTAGAAAGTTGAAAAGCACCACAACTGATAGATGGTTGTGGTTAAGAGGTGAGCAGCACAAGTTAGTCTCAACAGTTGGCAGTTCTTGGCATGTAGACAGTGGCTTCTACAAAAGAGAAGGTTGATTCAGAGAAGAGAGACCTTGGAAGGACCAAGCATTAACTTAACTTTACACCTCCTCACTGCCTGATTGTGCCAAATACGAAATTACGTAGTATCATTACTTGTAAAGGCCTTTTTGGCATCATTATATTCAAGTTATTACACTATTGAGCTATTTTACACTTACCTGGCTACACTGATTTGAGACAGGAGTACAAAATTATCTGGCATGTTCTGCTGTCTCAGAGCTGCCATTCAGAGAAGCCTCACGTCCTTTGTGCAAATTTCTTAATATCTGCCCCCCCAGTTATTATACACACACATATATGTGTATATACACATATCAACATACAGATTATGACTGAATATTACTTATACAAATATGATGTATTAAGAAAATCAACAGCCAAGACCTTATGGCTTACACGTTTCCGCAGAGGACAGCTATTGCAATCTCTCTAAGTTGTGACAAAAATGCAACTGCTTTGCAAAGCTGTATTTTTAACTACAGAAACTCCACTCTTAAAACATGTGAGCATTACACGCTTTGCGAACAAGTGATCTGAAGTACCTCCCCTGCTTGCTGAAGCCTGCTTTTTCCCTAGGAGGCATTTCTTTACTGAGAGAGTGGTCAAACACTGGAACAGGCTCCCTGGAGAGGTGGTTGATGCCCTGAGCCTGTCAGTGTTTAAGAGACATTTAAATGATGCCCTTAATAACATGCTTCAGCTTTTGGTCATCTCTGAATTAACTGGTCAGGCAGTTGGACTGGATGATCATTGTAGGTCCCTTCCAACTGAAACAGAACGCTTATAAATGCTGAAACACTTTTACCAAATTCTAGGGTAGGGTACTTTATGGATGAAAATACACAGAAGACTCCGTGGATATAATAAAATTCTGTTGGTGCAAATTGTGACTGAGTATTAGAACACATATAGTGGCAGAAACTCGACCAAGAAACTAATATCAGAAAAGGCGGCCGAGAGAAAATTCAGTGCCCAAATTTAAATTTTATTTCTATCCAAGGCAGACGTCTCTAAAGATGTACTCCTCTGAGTTCCTGGAACCTACGAAAACGTGTACTTCCATTTGAAAACCTCTGAGTTGTTTAGGGTTCAAGCTAATTATATAAATAAATACAATGCAGATTCAGATGGCCCATTTAAAATAAAAACAAAACAGAACAAAAATTATAAGCAGCTGAGGTCTTTCTAATATATAGAACAAGTATTATACGCATCTTTCTTTAAAAGGACCAGTTTGGGAGTGGTCATTCCTAACTGGAAGACATGAAACTAAGTTAGCAGGATGTGAGGTGTTTCAGCTTTCCAGGAATCACATAATCCAGGATTCTACATGATTGAGCAGAAAGAAGGAAAACTAGGTAAATCTAGAATGACATTGGCTCCACAACTAGAGTTCTAGAGTGCAAAACCAGTGCTTAACCTTGTTCTCAGTAAAGGTGAAAGGTTAATGATAACTGCTAATCTTTAAAAAACCCTCACACCCACTGCATGTAATTCTTGCATTACGTAGGTGAGTTTGCTGTTCTGGTCAGATAGAAAGGTCTTCTGTAACAATATAAATAAATGGAAAAATAGTTCAGTCCTGCAGATTTTCCTCTTTTCACGCTCACTGCATACAATTATTTTCATGCCTATGTTAGAGGTGATCACCTGAGTCCACCAAAGATTCTACCAACATTGCAGTTCTACAAAAAAATGTTTGGGTGTAGGTTTCTGAACTATGAAACACGTTTTTAAGCAACACTTTATTGGATTTGTTTCAGATCATGAGGTGAAGAAAACAGTCCCTGAAGCTGACAATTCGAACGGTGACACTTGGTAATGCAAAATCCTTCTGTCATGACACAAACTGTAGGGGACAAGCCCCAAGCACATAACACAATCATCACAGAACAAAAAAGAGACATAAGATGAAATTGAAAACCTCTGATGCTACACACCTTGCACTATCTAAAGCAAACACTTGGCTTCAGCAGGGTGATTCACTGGCTGCCTCCAGAGGACAACTCTGTGCTTCTGCACATTTATCAGAGAGCTACCTCATACCAAATGACACAAATCATTAAGCACAGACAGTGTGTACTCAAGTAGATATCTGGTTCAGACCTGCTCTAGCCACTCTTCTGTCCAATTTCCATTAAGTACATCAAGTTTTCTGAGAGTAGATTCCTACTATCAGGAAAAGAACTTGCTCCTGTCGAAGAGAATGCTATGAATGCTAGACTACAGAATAACTTGGGTCACCTCTGCTGAAGGTGAGCCACTAGAAACTGGAATGCAACACACTAAGCTCCTGTCCATGCTAGAGATGCTCAACTCTTTAACTGAAGAGCTTCTAAATGGAAAATACAGAGCCAGCCTTTAAAATAGGAAGCAGAACCCAGGACATCACCTAAATCATACAGGAATCCCCCCTTACATCAACAGAAGGCAGTAGTTTCCCTCTAGAATCTCTCTGGGTTTGTTTGGTTTTTTGTTTGGGGTTTTTTTTTTTTTTTAGGTGAAGATTCCCATCTTCTAAAGAGGACACGGAGAAAAAGCCTAAACTCGGCATACTCCAGAACCTCATGGCTAGGGGACTTTGCTTGAATCAGGGAGCTGCAGGTTCAGATTCTGTGGTACTTCACAGAGCTAAAAACCTCACATCTCCTTGATTTTGGGCAAGTGCTTTAATCAATTTCCTGGTGATGATACTATTTGCATTTGGCAATAAACTTTAATATAGCCTGAGTAAACAAATAGCCTTTCTTTTGAGAGAGAAAGAAAGGCAACATTTATATACTATCTCTATGTTGTCTCTCTGCTCTGGCATGTCTTTGATGTCTGGTTTCTGAGTTTCCCCCTGCAGCCTCATGTTTTGTACAACTACAGGCATGTAGGGAATTCCATGGTCAAAACAGGAAAAGCGGTGGATTCAGCGTGCTTGCTGGGATTAGGACATGATTCAGTGGGTGACCTGGGCTGTGCCTGGGACTTCTGCAGCTAAAAGCGTTTTAAGTTAGAATCAAGGTGGAATCCAACCACCATGAACATGACCCCTTGCAATTATAGTGCATCACACGGACATACTTTTCTGTTTTTTCACCACTAACAAGACAAGCCTATGAATGTAGCTACAACAGGGGATGCTCTGAAGACAGGGGAAATAGAAGTTTGACTGAAAAACTACTGTTCCTGAAAATTCTTAGTAACATTGCAGCTAACAATCTAAATGTTTAAGTATTTATAATAATTCTTCTGATTCTGCTAATGACTCAAGGTCAACACAGAATAATTTTCATGTTCAAAAAACTTTGCATAAATCTGGTCCTAAATTAATTAACCCCAAATCAGGGGTACACATAAAAAAGAGCTGATATTCTCAGTCAGACTTAGAAATATAGAAAGGCATCATGCTTACTACGAACATCTGCAGCCTCTTCTGTAGTGAGATGTTAATACTATCATACACATCACTGAACACCTTCAACCAATTCCCACTGTAAACCTCAAATTTTACGTTGAAAATGATTCTAAAATGTTTTTCAAGGTCTGTGTTACAAAAAAAAAAGTGACACCCCAAACCCCCCAGCCATCACAGGCCAACTAATAAAGGATTTAAAAAATGATTTAAATCTTTTAAACTTGTTTTAGCATTTGAAATTTAAAATTTGGTGGTTTTAGTAGTTATGTCACAAAAGCTCCTTGGTTCTCTACAGTGAACTCTTTATAGATCTCTTCAATGAGGAATTTTTTTCTCCAAATCTCACACAAGTTACCACACAGAGTAAGTGTGTAACCTTGAACATTAAGAGCATCTATGACAAAGGTTGTTGTTGATAAAAAGCTTTCAACAATGTTAATAAATATGTATTAACAGAAACAAAGTATCTGGTAAAGCAGTAAGCAGGGACTAGACACAAAGATACGGCTGTGCCGTTGCAGTGTTCTCTTCAAATTCAGTTTGCGCGGTAACCAAATACGTTTTAGAAAGTAACATACTTGCTGCTTTGGCAGCCAAAATGAACTCGGAGCCAGAAAGAACTATGTAAGGAATTTACTCACCTGTGCCAAACAAGAGGCCAGGGATGAAACTACTAACTTGGCTCAGACTCATAGAAGTTGTCATTCCAAACAGGAAGAAAGGGAAAAAGACACATGCTCCTTACCATACATTATGTATGGATCAATATATCCCTCTACTAAGGAGCTGAGACAAGAAAACTGCTTAATAGCTGGAAAGTAAATGTGTCCTTTGTGCAAAAACCTTTTTATTGCTTCACTACTCTCTGGATGTAGGAGATCTAAATTTTCTGTTGCTGAACTGTCAGGGCTCAAGGACTGAAAAAGACCTCATGAATCAAGTCTATTCACTTGCAATTGCAGCTTCATTCCTCTCCCCCATTATCATACATCAAGATCCATCATAAAAGGTTTCTACATAAAAGCATCAAGACCAATCTTAAAACAGTCACTTCTTTTACCCATATGTCTCCCACTGGAGTGCTGTTCTAGAGCATCGATCTCCCGCACAGCCGGGAGGTTTCTTGTAATTAGATAAAAGTTATTCACAGCCATTGCACATCCAGCTGGGCTCTAAACCAGCTCTGGCATTAACCATTTTATTTATTTATTTTTAATACCTGGTGTTAACTTACCTATTCCAAACAAAATTCATCTTTAGCCAAACCAACCAAGCTCTTCTACTCTCCTTTTATAAAATACACTAACAGCTCATTTCCACACCACCTGCAATCAGCTTTGTTTCATCTTTTGTAACCATGAATTACAAAATTACACTTGAAGTCTCAGCAGAATGCTGTAAAATGCTGCTAAACATCCCAAGCTCTACTAGCAACAACTGCCCTGATGTTTTATGATCACAGTACCCTTTACAGAGAGATTATACTGGAGATAATACTTGCCTTCTGAGTCAAATAGCTTACCTGCTTCATCTTCCTCCTCATTATCAAGTTTCAACTGAGGGGATCCTCATTTATAATTTATTAATCTTATGCATGACCTTGCATTGTATATAACTGCACTTCACCCAGTTGAGGGGTACCATGCAAACAACACTCCTTTAGACAGTTAATGCATGCTCTTGATGATCTTTTACCACTTCTGAAATACAGATTTCCTATGCCGTTGGAGTTGTGTGGAACATCAGCTTTGCTGAAATGCCAAGTATTTCTAGAATACTTGATAGGTAAAGATACTTGAGTGCATTGGTTACTAAGTGATTAAGAAGGGACATATTTACATTCTAGGCTAGCTGTGCATCATGCTTTAGCATTCAATCCTTTCCTACTTAATCCACAATTTGGAACTTCAAAAAAAAAAAAAAAGGGTAAGGTTATATTGACTCTGCTGTAGCTCTTTAGCGATACATCAAAACACATTTTGTATTATGCTTTGAATTTTGTGGCATGGAGATAGGTAACATGCACGTATCTGGCCTCAAGACTCCAATGCATACCTGCAATTCTTTACACCTACATTCTCCAGTCCTTCTACTTATTTCCCACTGGCTTTCATAACCCCCAAAGCTATATCCTATATAGGTATAAACCTTACCTGATGTTCAGCCTCTGCACTTTAGATCTCTGTCCAGTTCTCTGAAGCTTTGCAGAAACATTTACCTGCACTACTTGTCCAGACCCAGCAGCACAACGTCACCGTACAACAAGATGATCCAGCAACATACATTTACGTCCTTCTGAAAAGCATCCCAAACACTACACCCTTCTATTTAACTACTGCCACCAAGATGAGGCTCGATTCTTTCCCATCAAAAATAACGCACCTATTTTTCAGATGAGAGGATGAGGCTCAGTATGAAAAAAAGACACACTGAAATTCTATGAACATAATACATGGTTGGAAGGCTATTATGGGCAAATTGGTGCTCTGGATGGTATTTTAAAGACCTGTCAGAAGATCAACCGGGGAAAGAACCTACAGATAAAGCTGTGTGAGCATATGAATGAGATTTCTAGTGTAGTATGTGTCATATCTTTGCTGGAAATGAAGTCAAGGAAACCTGAGAGCATACTTAGCAGCAATTAAGAGAAAAGTAGGGTATTTCCAAAGTACATTGTCCTTCTTTTTATTCAATCCTTCTTTGTGTAAGAATTAGAAGAGTGTAGGTAAGCATAACACACCTTTTACAAATATTTTATTGAAAAGGCTATATACACATCATGTCACATTTAAAATCCATGTAGAAAAGCACTAACACACGTGGGCCAGAAATCCACAGCAAAAAGCAATCAAACCATCAATCTCAAAACCTCATGCTTGCCAGTCCTCTTGTATCCATTTGCAGTACAAGTCGGGAAATTAGCGGAAGTTGGGCTCATGCAAGCCAGCCCTCTGCACTTCTGTTCAGCTTTTGCTGGTACTTATTTTTCAAGTCTCCTAGCGGGTGATTTTAAAAACTCATTCATGCTGGAAGAACTTCAACTGGTTTCAGTTGCTCAGACTGCCCTCGTAACTTACTAAGTATTTTTCCTCATTGATGCATTGCTTACTCACCAGATGCTCCCCAAAACTGCACTGCCAGTAGTGTCACACTAAATCAGAGATATTTGCTCTGCTTTTCACCCCTAGTGTCACACTAAATCAAGAGATTATCACACTGCTTTTGACCCCTTACTATTCAATTCAGAAAAAGAATTATCTTCAAGAAAAAAAAAAAAAAAACACACACAAAAAACCCCAACAACCTTTAGCTTCTCCAATACCCAAAATCAGCTTGGGCTTTAGGCACTCCAAGGATCTGCCTGCAAGACTGCTTTATTTGTGTGTATTATCTTTTGAACAATAAGAGTAAGAAGTCAGATGAGATTTCAGATTTAACTGAACTTAAAAGCTAGGTAAGAATCACTTCTTTTTAAAATTGAGCAAAACAATTCTGTGCCTGATCACAAAACAATAAACAAAATATATGGAAAGCATAATAAAAAACAGTAATAAATGCAAACTTCAGTATGTTTCATATAATTTTCTAAAACTATCTGATACTTAAGAGTTTTACTGAGTTGTCTTTTGGCTGCATAAACTGTAAGAGCTAACTCTGTCAAGAGAGCGGTGCCTTTCAGAGCACAACCTCTTAAAAGGCTAGAGCAGCCGAGGATGCAACACAGTAGCACTTCACTTAAACACTACCTTTGAAGAGACTACCTTATAGGCAACTTTTGGGAAAACCAGAGAAAAAGAGAAATGCTGAGAACTCTCTGTAGACACCTCTTTCTCTTTCCATCTGCCATCTTCAACTTTCTTTCTGATTCTCAGAAGAGGGGACTGCAGTATCATGAAGTTACAGTTCCTGGACCTAGCAGTTCTTTCCCCACCCTCTTCCTGGGAATTTGATTGTTTCCACCTGCTTTAGTTGTTCGGGTTTTTTAGGGATTTTTTGGTTTGTTTTTAGAACTGGCTTGCTAAAGGTGTGTTTTATGAGTAGGGCTTTCCCTGCTTTGAGAGTTTCAGCCAATGGTCCTGTCTTTGTTCAGCACAGGCCTTCTACTTTAAATAACCTGTCTGTATTCTGTGAGATTTTTCTAGGATTGTTGCAATACTTCATTATGAAGAGGGCATAATGAAGAATACTCACTATCCTACTCAAAAGTAACTCACATCTTACTAAAACAACAATTCCGAATTAACTCCTTTTAAGAATTATTAATGATGCAATGAGACAGACCATGTGTTTGACTTTTATAGTTCTTATTGCAGCTCTTTCTTCAGTTGCCGTGGAAGGCACATCCATTCTACCTTTGAATACAACTGTCAAGATCATCCACAGGAAACACAATATACACGGTATTTATGAAGATGGCCCATGTGTGGAGCACCAAAGGGAAAGGAGAAATGGAACTGCTGTAGAATGGGCTACTGGAAGAACAAAGTGAGAACAGGCACTGGAGATAAACCATATGCTCATATGCTGAATAAGCTGATAAATCAAAAAGGAAAGAAGGTGTAGTCAGCTTCTCTAGCAGCTCTAACATCATTGAACCGAGACCCATCTACAAGTTACTGGGTGCTGTACAGTCACTTGAAAAACTCTGAGGCTCTTTGGATGGTGCCCCAGGGCATCTGATCCAGTCAACTGCAATTTCTAGATGGACAAGTTGAAAGCCCTTTGCATTCTGGCAAAAAGAAAACAACTTTTCAAACTTTGTTTGAAAACCCATGTAATTACACTGTTTCTTAATGGCTTTAAGTAGCTGAACTTACATGCTTGTAATTAGTCGTTAACTCACATTACACGATAGCTGCTCATGCTCGTGCACAGCTAGCCTATATTTCTGTAATGGCCTTGTTATCTTTCTCCTCTTCTCCCTTTCCCTCATTTGGATAATAAACTGCTTTAGATGTAAAAGAGATTGCTACATGTCTGCAAAAGGAAGAAAGGGAAGGCAAGTTACATTGCCATGATTTTAATGAAGTTGAAGAGTGTCATGATCATGTAAATCATGCAAGCTGACAAAACCTCAGTCAGTCATTTAACAGACAATCAAAAAAAGACAACTGTAATCATCTACTATTAATAACACATGCACAGCCATATCTATCAAGCCATGTGCTGCTGATTCATCCATTAGAAAAAAACAAGATGAAGAACAGAAAAAAATCCCTGGATTCAAAGTTCTAACATTCTAGCAAGAAGAGTGTACCTGGACCCATGCAGACAACACTGCGGCCTTGCACGCTAACCTCCTGGTCTCTTTCTGTTGCTATTTTGGCCCTCTGTCTACACAACAACTTTTAGCATCAAAGGAAGAAGCATGGAGGCAGAGCAGTATCAGGCCCTGTATGCTGCTGGCATGGCTGTGCCATCCTGGGGATGCGTGAGGAGCTTGCTCTGTCTTGAGGAACTCTGGAAAAACAACAGCCAGGAGAGCTGCTCCACAGCAATGAAGACTGTGGTCTCTCTCCCAGTCTGTCTGCCTCTCTTCACAACTACCACGTGCCTGATAGTGATCCACAAGGTAAGAGGGCTACAACTACTTTTTGGAGTACAAGTAGAACAGGAGTAAATCAAAATTAATTCAAAGCTCTTTCTTCATTAACAGTAATTCTTTGATAGAAGTCTGAATACTTTCACAGCTACAGCTATACATCAAGAATGTTGCAGTAGAACTTGAATCTCACAAGGTGGACCTATAAAGATGTTTCCTGGGGTCTCATCTAACAATCCGCAGCATTTTCCAACAGATGATGCACCAGCATGTATTCATACCGTACACATGGTGAAAGAGGATCTAATAAAGTAAGTCCCTTATGCACAAAGTTCTAGCTTTTCCATTTTTACAAACCCCAGTGAAAGTCTACTTAAAAACATTGTTTGAATTTCTATAAAAGAAATGCACCACTTGATTTTAAAGAATCAGATAATGAAATTAAGAAACTTCTTTCTCTGCTTAATGTTAGCACTCTTTGTGAAACTTTATTTCAATCAACCAGATTGCATCCAATTAATATACAGAAAAGGCTATCAGCCTAAGTTATTCTAAATGTTAGAATATGAATTGAAAATAGTAAATACAATCTTTTTCAAACTCCTCTGCTTACATCTCTGATCTTTAATTTAGTTCAAACTGCTAACTACCTACATTAGATAAACTTCCTACTTAGATTAGAAACCAAGAAGAGATCCCACCTAAATTTCCCCCTCTTTTTCCACTGTAAACAAGTCATATAGTGCTATTTCCCATCAACAATATGGTCAGGGAATAAATCAGATAAACTGACTACAATGCCAGGGGAGTATTACAATATTGCCAGACACTGATCTGTCAAGCTTAACATGCTTCATATGAGGTTCATCCAATTGATTCCAGACTTAGCCCACAGCAACACCTGAATCTCAGCA
>JAVSBS010025119.1:65324-84963 GCA_033124195.1 Coracias cyanogaster | reverse complement strand
TCTCTTCTCCAGCTCAGCAGCCCCAGGGCTCTCAGCCTTTCCTTGGCACAGAGATGCTCCAGGCCCCTCAGCATCTTTGTAGCCTCCATAGGACTTTTCTCCAGTAGTTCCTTGTTTCTCTTGAACCGGGGAGCCCAGAACTGGACCCAATACTCCAGATGTAGCCTCACTGGGGCAGAGTAGAGGGTGAGGAGAACCTCCCTCCACTTGCTGGCCACACTCTTCTTAAAGCACCCCCAGAGACCATTGGCCACGAGGGCATGTTGCTGTCTCATGGTTAATTTATTGACTCTCATTCAGCCTGTCTCCTGTTTATAAATATTAGTTCTTTGTTTGAAGGATTTAGACAGGAAAGTACTTAGACAAGTGTCTACTTTTAAGCAGTGGAGCTGTAAAATAGATTCCAACGGGACTGGTTGTAATACAAAAGTTAGGGAGGTGATTGAGTGCTGCCTTGGACCAAGATCATTAATAGTTCACCTTGACTTACATGGCTAAGAACCCAGCTCAGCAGCAGGTAACTGGAGAGGCTCAGGCAACTCTTCAATGTTTCTTTTTTTCAAACTTCACTAGCAATAATACAAATACAAGTCCTTTGTTGAATAAATGCAACTTATTTTTTCAAACTGGGCCCACAAAACGCATATTACTGAGCTCAGCTCCCAAGTGTGGCACCTTCTCTATTGGTTTTGACAGACCACTGCCACAGCTGGTTGTTTAACTGGAGCTCTTGGCCTGCAGTCTGGGGAAGCAAAGATCACAGGTCAGCCCAGATTGCTTTTGGAGCAATTCCTGTCTGGTGCTAGCAGACCCATAGCGCTTTAAAACTGGACTTTAACTTATTAGATCTATAGAGTGAGCAGCTGCTCTTCTGCAAAGGTTCAGAATGATCCATTAAACACATTTTCTGACATGGGACGGGAAGGAGAGGTCTACAGAGTGTTAAGAGAATTTCTGGCAGATACTTTTTTCTTTGAAGGTGACTAATTCACCAGTTCTTGCAGACATTCTGGGTCCTTTTCTCCCTGGTGTCTTTCCACTCATAGTGGGGGAGATACTCCAAAAATCATTAAACACACACACACACAAATTTGTATCCCTAAAATCTCTGTGATATGAGCAAACATTCTGGCATTGGAGTACCACTGGAGAGAGCACCGCAGCTGTTTGGGATGCGGGAGGATGGAGAGGAGGATCGACATTGCAGGGTGAGGTTCTGCCAAAGACATTTTTACACTGGGATATTTTCCTGCCCAGCAAAATGCAGTATTAAATCAAATCGGAACATGCCCATCCCTGCTGTTTGCCCCATCCACAGCTGTGCCTATAGCAGCACAGCTCTTCCCTTGGGCAGCTAAAGGATGTGTGTGGGCATCTATTCCTTTGCCATATGCTGGAGAAGACACCACAGTGATAACTGGATGAGCTCGATAGAGATGGCAGCAGTTCCATGAACACCTTGCCAGAGTCAACAGAAGAACTGAATTAAGTTTTAGAAAGCCCTCATTTAATGAGACTATCTCAAGAAATAGTTGTTTTGGATAATAAAGTCAAATTATGAGTTGTTCTAGAAAAATTAAAATGATAGTACTCAGAACATCAGGGTCTGAAAGTTTTGTAGGCTGATTGGAAAACATTTTATTTTGAGAATTAAAATTCTTTCTTTCTCATCTATTTATGGAGACCAGGATAATCAAAATGATTTCGGGTTTGGATTTAATGAAAAGATAGAATTATATCAGGTATGAAACTCTTTAAACATTTGTTTTATTCTCCCAATAGAGGTTTAAACTCATGTCTATGCTTTGAATGCCTTCCTGACACCTTCATTTTCCCCATGAAATTTCTAACACAAGAACTGGTTCTGAATGATTTTTTTAAGATACGTTGGGGTTGTTCAGTAACCCCCTCAAGCCCTCAAACAAAACCTTTTTCCCTATAATAGTTTTATCTCCTAGATAATGACGGTGCATTTACACTTTTTCCAGTGAGGAAAGATGATTGGGGCATCATCTGATTGTCACTTCCATCATGCAGTTGTGCGCACTCCAAGTGCTCAAAACACCCTGCCAGCTCTGCCTTGGCATTTCTTCTGCCTCTAATGGCTGTTTGGACAGCCATCAAAACCACTTCTGAAGCTGCTCCTCCCACACCATGAACCTTTGTCCCTTTTCAGATCATTTCACCTAAATCCAAGTGAAGGGCTGATTGCTACAAAGTGTGAGACAAGTGCAACATGCACTTGTAACAAGTGACCATCTGTACATAGTGGCAGGCAGAATGTCACTGGCCTCCAATGCCTGGTGTTTACTCTGCCAAGACATGCCACTTAGAGCCCAAGTTACTCCGTACGTTAGGAGCAAAGGCTGAGCTTTTGTGAATGCTGGGCTTACGCTGGAACATTCACTGACATCAGATGTCAGTGGCCCAGGACTGGGGAATTACAGCACCCCGTGGAGGAAATAACATGCAGGAGCCAAGTTAAGAGACCGCTAGGATCTGGCAGAGCCTGGTCAGAACAGCTGGCCATGAAAGGTTCTGAGGATGATGTCTAGGGCATGAGGATTGCCACATCTTACCTTCAGTAAGCAGAAAGGTAGCTCAAAACCTAGGCTCACACCTCTGGATGGAATAATAGAATCATTTAGGTTGGAAAAGACCTTTCAGATCATCAAGTCCAATCTTTACCCCAGCACTGCCAGGGGACCACTAAACCATGTCCCTCAGCACCACAGCTCCATGGCTTGAAACCCCTCCAGGCCCTGGGCAGCCTGGGCCAGCCCTTCACAGAAGATATTTTTCCTACTGTCCAACCTAAACCTCCTCTGGCACAACTTGAGGCTGTTTCTTCTTGTCCTGTCATTTGTTCCTTGGGAGAGGAGCCCAAGCCCACCTGGCTCCAACCTCCTTTCAGGGAGTTGTTGAGAGTGAGAACGTCTCCCCTGAGCCTCCTTTTCTCCTGGCTCAACAACTCCAGGTCCCTCAGGGGCTCCTCACAAGACTTGTACTCTAGACCCTTCCCCAGCTTTGTTTCCTTCCTTTCTCTGGACACGCTCCAGCCCCTCAATGTCCTTCTTGAAGTGAGTGACCCAAAACTGAACCCAGTACTCAAGGTGTAGCCCCACCAGTGCAAAAGATACAAAGGAAAAAAAGATGGAAAGATGTTCATGATGTATTCTAGTTTTGTACAAACAGCCTCACCTCAGTATTTCTATTGTGCTTTCACTGCTCTCTTCTCTATGAATGCACTGACACACCCCAGAGAAGGCACAAAGGAAAACACATGGGATGGAGGAGAAGAGGATCAGGAGTCTCTGATCCTGGCCACCAGCAGCATGCAGAATTTGTATGCTCAAAGGTAATTTTTAAACATTTCAGGGTTTTTGCAGCTCTTGATCCTGTGCAAAATGGTGCATGAAGAGCTACCTCGTCAAGCAGAAGAGTAGTGATTTAATGGTCAAGGTCTTTAGGAGCAGATTGGCAGACTTGATGGATCATCATTCTCACATAGGATCTGGCCTTGCCTCTGCAGAAATTAGTAAGAACCTGCTTTTCACCTCACTCTTCAGTAATATTTTTTGAGAGAAGCTTGAGACTTTACACAAAAGAAGAACATTAAGCCTGTGACTTCCACTAGCCAAAGAACAGGAAATGATGTATTAAGAAAGGTTATGGGTTTATACTAGCTTGGGGGCCTAGGTGGTACTCAAGCCCAAATGAGTTGGTTTCCATGTTGCGTTGCATTTGCTCAGCTTTTCACTCCAAGTCATTACACCATCAGGCAATATAAGGGGGACAGCATGGATAACAGGGTCTTAGCCCCAGCAAGAACTGCAGATGTGACCAAACCTGCCCTTGAAATCCTAGCTGTCCTGCTTTGCTTCACACTGTGCTCTTGGATGAGGCAATAGCTTACATAGGGCATGAAATCACCTAATGTGAGCTGCCTTCATTGTATGTCAGAGTTGTTAAACACTGTGCAGGCGGAAATAGTGTCAGGAAGAAAAGGAAATTCTTAAGAATTGGCAGCTGCCTGAGATACTACAGTAGTAGATTTTATGCTTGCTTTTCTCTTTTCTCATCTAGTGTGAAAAATACCCTCGTACGAGATTTCTATTAGGAAGTTGGCAAGTCATTTAAACCAGTTTTTTTAAACACAGCATGTGTGTGTTTCTCATTTTCGGGGTGCCTAGCTTCTAGCTTATTTTGGCCTCAAGCCATTGAGCATGTTGAGGATAGAGACTGAGACTAAGAACTTAATTCCACATCCTCTGGGAAGCTCGTGTACAGAGCTGACGACTGGTAGGTGCATTTGCCATAACCCCTGTAGCTGAGCTAATGTACTGTAGCATTCCTCACTGGCTGGATTTTCCTACGAAGCGCTGTGAGAGTTTTCCAACAGACTGAGGAACTTGCTTTATCTGTGCAGAGCATTGACCAAATGGGCTTTTATGCCAGTAGCTAAGGTGCCTTCACTGTAAGCGCAGGCTCCACGAGCAGCGCACTTTGCTAGTTGGCCTAACTTTCTTGAATTCAACTTCAAGTGCCCGTTTTTCATCCATGAGCTCTGGTTGAATACAGCAAAGGGAAACAGAGCTGCTCCTCTGATCATTGCTGACAGAGACTGATCTTGATGTCTAGCCTAAACTCCCCTTGAGGCACTTGAGTAAATTAGGAAACATGTTGGATACTTCCAGAAAGGTACTGCAACGCTCATTAGAGCTATATGCAGCTTTGCCTTATCTTCGGAAGAAGCCTCACAGTTCATTTTAGTGTGATTGGACGGAGGAGGAACTAACTACTCTGATTCAAAGAATGGAGGTGGCTTTTCTCTGGGACCAAAGTGGGGGAAGCTCTCAGCCTGCTTATCCTATGTGGCTGGAGGTGTTCTGTCTTTGAGTCAAAACCAGAAAATAGACGGACCCCACTCTGAGCCAGCTTTGCTCAACCTCAGTCTGATATCACCTCCAATTTGGCAGCCTCAGATGATACTCACAAGACATACTCCACACAGTTGCGAAGTAAACACCCATAAATATTAATTCAGTATTTCAACACTGTACAGCAGTTTCTCATTTATATGAAATTAAATGTGAACCAAGCATACATGTCTATGAATATTTGCCACAGGCATGATTAAACTGCCGGCTTTTCAGCCACCTAGTCAAATACCCTTCTTTAGCAAGAGAGCAAGTACCATCGGCTTCCCCAGCCAGTTAATATTCCTCTGCATCCCCAGGACTGAGCAGCTTTGTGCAGCACAGTGAATATGCCTTCTATAATCTTTGATAGTGCCAGTGATAATCTGGGGTTTATTTGCATGGTCTTTCACTTGAGGTTCTGCTCACAACCAGCAGCTGAGTGCTTTTCTGTGTATCATATTATTGCTCCAGGCTGTTCAGAGGCCAATGTTTCAACACCATAAATGCTGATCCCACTTTAGGCTTTCCCTTATGAGCAGCTGAAGCTTCCCTTTTGCTGTCATTGAGACATAATATGAGCTATCGGTTTTCATCATCATATTAGCAGAGGCAGCTGGTACACAGAGCTCCCATCTTAACCAACCAGGAAGTTCAAGTCAAAGCCAAGGTTGCTTAAATTGGGAAGAGAAAAGGAGTCAAGATACAGAACTGCTTTTGATGTTTTCCCTTTGAATTACTGTGGAACATAAAGGAAAATAGCAATGAGGGAAAAGGTTTTTTTGTAAGGGGGGGGCCCTGCTGTAGTAAGAGCTCCCAGTTGAGCTAAATGGTGCTGCTGTTGGTAGTGCGAAGATTTTCCTTGGCTGCTTCTTCACTGTAACATGGAAGTGAGACTGGAGCTGATTTCTGACATTGCAAAAAGCTGGATGAGCGTCTGAGTAACCTGCTCTACTTGAAGATGCCTCTGCTCACTGCAGGGGAATTGGACTAGATGAGCTTTAAAGGTCCCTTTCAATCCAAACCAGGCCATGATTCTATGTTCTGCATTTCTCTGATGCCCCAAAGGACGGCAGATCCTCTGAGTGAGCTCTTGGCAAGACCACTGGGCTGGGAGAGAAGGTGGATGTACTGCTACAGACACACAAGCACAGATCATAGCCCTGCCCCAGGACTGTCAGCAGATCCGGGGTGGGCAGGAACGGGTACTGTGCCTGCCAGCTCCTGACTCACCACCAGGAAATGGTTCATTTCATGATAAAAGCACAACACCACTGATATGGGAGACATTAGTTACCTTTTGTGTGGGCTGTGGAGGGTAACAATACACGGTTATGCTATCCTTTGAGATCTCCTGAGGAAGGATGCAGTGCATACAAGAATGTATGCCCTGTCCTAATCCAAACTGGTTGGCACTCAGTCCAGTGCTTCATCACGCAGGCACTCATGGCTTTGGCTTATTTGTCCAAGCCCGCTCTTAAGAAGCACCTTGTAGGTCCAAAGACAAGTGCTGAAGGTACTAGTGAGCCACTGTCTGCAGCTCTGTCAAAAAAACAGTAGCTTGAAGGTTCATCTCATCAGGGGAAGTAAAAGGGCACTAAATATTTAATACCAAAAAGTTAAATATTATCATAAAAGTAATTTAATATAAATGGCTTTCAGCAAATCCTTATCCATATTTCATGACTGAAATGGGTGGCTGGTTTCCTAGTGTTTGCATGCAATTAATTTTAATGGGTGCAGCACATTACTTCCAATCCTTTGTTCCTCAGAGACCCTGGCCCTATCAAGAAAAGCAAATAGCAGGACATCAAATGTCAGTGACACAGAGGGTGATGCAATGCCCTTTGTATAGATCTGGAAATGACAAGTTAATAGGCTGTTGATAGTTCCCAAAGTGTAAAAAGAGTAATTATTCTGTGTATCCAGGGGTAAATGAGGAATGGCAGGAACTCCATAAGGTAGAGATAACTGAAACATACCTTAGGGACATATAAGCCTCCCATTTTTCATGCCTTTGTAAAGCATGAGCTGAAGTCCATTGAAATAATTGGCAGTCTCCCTACTGACTGTACAGGGTTTAGAATAGGTCTTGGTATATATATCACAATACCATAACCAGCTTTGCGTGGGTGAGCCCAAAGGAAAGTTCTCTGATCCTCCAAACTCATTCCTGCCCATTCCAAACTCATTCCAAACCCATTCCTGTCTCCTGGGCAGGAGAAAGTTGCAAGAGGAAGTGGACTGTGTGCAGTAAATGATTTAAGATGTGGAGTTTTCTGGATTCACAAATTCCAGATGGCATGAAGAAAATGTGTAAGGTGTTTGATGACCTTTAAAAAAAATTTCTGCTACTGTTTCCAAGTTAACCAAATGCATCTCAGACCATGAAAACTGACAAAGAAAGTCTGGCAGGTTTGACTCCAGAATAAATTTCTGAAATGGCAAAAAGAAAAAAATAGATGCAAAACATTTTAACAGTAAAACTGCCTTTATTGTGGGCTTCCAGGGAAAGTCTCCAGCTTTAATTAGCATCAAGCTTAACCGTCTTCTGTTTCAACCCTGAATATTAAGCAGTGATGCCCTTGGGGTAATCAACCCTCGTGGATCTCTGAGAAAAATGAACTGATTAGTAGATTGACCTTGACAGTTCCCAGGGAAGAAGATGCAAATACAGACTGTTCAACTACGCTGCATTGTAAGCTTAACTTGGTGTAATCTAGTGAACTGGGAAGCTCAAAGGAAGAATGAGGAAAACTTAATGAGGAGGTTAGTTACAAAGGGTGCCATTCATTTTTCCCCACTTAAAAATGCACATTTTAGTTTTGCATTCAAGCCATGAATGGAAATGTATGGGCTGGATACCTGAAGTTTTTCAGTACCTATATATTTGTTTTATTTAACCAACACTCATCTATTACCTGAGTTTTGACAACTCACACTTGGAATATCTGGATATATTTTCAAAAGAATTCAACTCTAGTTGAATGAACTCCATGAAATGCTCCTCTAAAATTTCAATTATCTCCAGTTTACTTTTTGCTGCTTCCCAACAAGCAGCTGATGTTTTCAGGAAACAAGTTTGTGAAGCAAATAGACAGAGACCTAGTGAAGCACACCACCAGACTGGGAGTCAGGAAATTCTGCCCATCACACTTGGTGACTTTGCTATGGATTCTTTGCTGGGTTCTTCTTCTGCCTTTGTCATTAGTTGTGCAATCCTGGACAAATGAAATGTGCCTGTTTGCCTTTTCTGAGGGTGAATGAGGACTAAAGATTTCCATTGTCCGAGATAACTTGTGATCTCTTGATCTGAGATGCTCAGAATGCAAAGGAAAACTTTAAAAACTATCTATGCCTTCATAACCTTTTGTATTAAGCTTTGCTGCTTCTCCTTCCCACAGTGTTTTTTATGAAACAATTTACCCTTGAACGGGTGTGTTTTGCCAATTCCTACTTTCCTGTCCTCCAAGCACATCTTCCTGTGCCGTTCACACCTCCTGAAGCCCCAGCTAAGAACTCCACTGCATGGGCACACAGCCCAAAGTTGCCATTCAAATATGCTTTTCAGTTCTGATTTCCTAAAAGTGATGGGAATATGTGAAACAGTAGGTTTGTATTTCAAAGCACATTTGAAGTTAGATAAGCTGCAAAATAAAAAAACCACTTCAGGCAATGAAAGAATCTCAGTCTTACACTGAAAAACTGAAAAGATAAGTAAAGATGTGCTCATGGCACACAGCTGGGTGGTCTGCATTTGTTTTATTGTCATTGTGGGGTAAAAATCAGGTAACATCGTGATGTGCATTCCCTAATAGAAATTTCAAATACAGGACACAGTGCTACTGAAGGGTAGATAATTCTAAACTCTGTAAAACTCACTGATGTCATCTTACCCCTAAGAACAAGTCAAACAAAAGGCATCTATGTATAATACTTGGGGAAAATTTTGGTGCCAGTTGAAGGTGCTAGCTTTTTTGATGTCCCTGAAGACTCAGATTCTCAGTTTATTGGTGTAGATATACACCAATACAGCAGACCTTGAAGCAAGTAGATGAAGGAGCCTGCCAGGGTGCCTAGAAGAGCCCCTGCTAAAGGAGAAGGGCTATCCATGCCATATGGCCCCCTCAGAAGTAGAAAGTAGAAACCTCCAGTGTAACTGCCAGCAAGTGAATGGGTGAGTGCCAGCTTGTTTTGATGATTCAATGCAAAAAATCATCCATGTTCAGAGTGAGGCTTGTTGACTAACAATAGGAATGTCTGGTGTTGAATGAACCAGGAGCACACCAAGTCAAATTTTGGATAAGACTACACGATGGTCAGACTGTGGTGTAGAACAAAGAACCTGGAATGGTTCAAATAAATGCAGGAGGTAGATCAGGAACCACGTGAGCAAGAGGGGCAGTGACACAGGCCACGCCATAGAAAGTTTTGGGTTGGAATGGACCTTTAAAGATCACCTTGTTCTCACTCTCCCTGGCCCTGCTTCCCCATTCCTAGGACTGCAAGTTTCAGGGTTTAGCTTTTCCTCTAAGTGCTGCATCAGAGTAATCCTCTTTTGTATCAAGCACTGCCTGGGTAAAGAGTAAATTAACCTAAATGGAGACCTGTGTTGCCATAGCTAAGCTATTTTTTGTTCCTAACAGTTTTAACACCAGCTCAGGTTTCTGTATGCTACACTGAATGCTGCAGCCTACAAATATCCTGCCATGTAATTAGAACTAGATATAGTATATCAAAAGGTATTGGACATTCTGGGATGGTGAATTTAGTCCTCTACCATTGAATGGCTGCCAGATTTAAACTTAATGTTAGTCCTCTCCATTGCACAGTGTTAGCAAGTTCAAAATAATCTAAATAAACTGCTTGAGCAGCTATAATTAACATTAGAGTCTGCATTTTAAATTTTCTTTGCTTTGCAATGCTTCTCAAGGTTCAACATCTTCCTGCTTTTAAGTGGGCTTGGAGAGCAGTTGTATTTTGTGTAACATGAATACAGGCATTCCAAACCCGCTGGGATACCTCACGGATGTGCTGAAGGACTATTGGCATCTGAAGAAATGCAACACACTCAGAGACACCCAGACTGCTAAAGCTGACAGTGCTCTAGGGGGGATGCGGTTCCTGGAGCACCAGAGGTTGCTGCAGGGGTTAGTAGAACAGGGATGGTGGCTATGGACTAAAAAAACGGGTTGTGGAGGAGCACAGTTCCCCACAGTTCCACTCATTGATTGTGTGCCTGCACAAAATTTAAGGAAGAAATGCTTAGGCATAGCAGAAAAATGAGATAGTATTTAATTCTAGCTAATATTACCATGCTTCCTTATTTCAACCAGCATTTTATGATGTATTCATTCAGAAATAAATCTGTTTTGCTAAAAATGTGAAGCAAGGTGGAAGCCCCAATCATTTTCACATGAAGTGCCATTTCCTTTAATTGCTTCATGGCAAAGGTCCAGATTACCGCATATTATGGCAGTTGCTACTGCAAAATTTGCCTTTGCTTATGTTGTGGTTTAACCTAGCAGGCAGCTGAACACCACACAGCCACACACTTACCCCCTGTAGTGGGATGGGGGAGGGAATTAGAAGAGAGGTAAAACTCACGGGTTGAGATAAAGACAGTTTAGGACAGAAAATGAAGAAAAAAACAATAAAAAGAAGACACAAATCATGAGATGCACAACACAATTGTGCAACTGGAGCATCTCTGTGCTGAGGAAAGGCTGAAGAGCCCTGGGGCTGTTGAGCTGCAGAACAGAAGCCTGAGAGGGAATCTGATCAATGCTCATCAATAGCTAAAGGGCAGAAGGCAAGAGGATGGGGCCAGACTCTTGTCAGTGGTGCCCAGTGACAGGACAAGTGCGACCTGTGGGTCAGCACTTCCTCCTGTGCACCTAGGGCAGGATTATAATTTCATGGTAGCTGGTTTCATGGTCTGGAACTGTCTTTAGAAGCAGAACAGCTGCTCATCACTTTTAGGGTACAGGACTTCTCTGAACCTCTACCTAAACTGGTCTTTCTAAAATTTCCTCCTCATCTAAAGCTTTCACACTTAAGATCTCAATTTCCTTCAAGTTCTTTTTTTTTGTTTTCCTGGGGGAAAGTAGGAGGCAGGGTGAAAAAAAAACCCTCTACCAGGATAAGAAGGGTTGTCAGTGTAGGCAAACTGCTAATTTCCAGTTGTTCTGTTGGAAATCTTTCCAGGCAAGTCTGGTACTCTAATATCTTAAATATCGGTATTAGGAAAAATACCAAGCAATCAGTTTCAAACTGTGAGGTAAAGGAGGCCTAATACGCTGCAAGCCTCCCCCACTTTAAAACACTGTTGAGGACAACAGGGGCAGGCTGGCTGCTTCTGCACTATCTCCTGACAGGTTAACAATTAGTTAATTGGTGCTGCTAATTATAGTGCTCATTAAGCAATCCCAGGTGGCAGGTTTCCCCTTCCTATCCATATCACTGAAACATTCTGAATAGGATTTCATGCCCAAGTGGAGGCAACAGCACTTCCCATCACTTGCACACAGACACAGCACAGCAGCATCATCGCTCTTCAGCCTCCCATGTCATGTACGTCAGCTCCATCTGGTATTACTTCCTGGCCTCCCTTCAAAGAAAAGAGCCATCTTGTTCTGGTACAGAAATACTAACTCCATTTTGCTTATTAATTCCTACATGCTTTGCCCAGTAGAATAAAGGCGTTTAGTTTCATGAGGACGATAGCATTAATAATGCATGGGACTTAGAAAGAAACAGTGATTTACATTGCCCAAGCACTGCACAACAGTAATTCATAATAATTTCTATCACCATAATCTCAGCAATACACCCCAGGAAGGATGCTCTAGGCTCCACACAATCAGTCCTGCCCCCATTGCTTCCAGGGTGGCTGTAACCACCAGTTCACAGCAGTCTGCCTGAGCTCCAGGCTGGTGCAGGGATGCCCCCCTGACTCCTGCTCCTCAAGTCACCAATTAACATTCCGGGAGTTCCGGGATTCTGCTCCACTGTTTTCTCATCTTCTCCCCAAGAAAGGCTTTTTCACCAAGATTCTGCTCTGTGCCTCTCTACATAGAGTCAGTATCTTTGTTTGCATTTCAGGTGAAAAAGTCTTTAATCTCTTTTTTCCTCTCTCTTCTGCCTTAACTGCAAGGCAACACAACACATGGGTTAGAAGCACTGGCTGTAACAGGTAACACAGATTGTGTTCCAGACTGAGCTATTTTGGAGGGAAAGGAATAAGGCATCCATGCCTCCTGTTTCCCTGCCCCATACGACATTGCAGTTTGTCAGGTAAGACACTGCGCGCACACAGAGTGACACTGTCCACTCGCCCAGCTCTTCTGCAAGGCTCCAGAAATATCTGGCTGGCTTGCTCCTGTCACTGGTGGCACAATTGTCTTTAAACGTTCTTCAGTCTGCAAAGCCTTTTGTGATGGATTAACATCAGTGATGTTACATGAATCTTATAACAATGATTTCAATAAAAAAATGTGGCAATGAACCACATGGTCCAGGCTGTGGGACACAGACACTACTTTTAGTTGCCTTTCTTTTGCAGGGGAAAAGGCCCTGTGTGTTTTCCAAGCTCTCTGTGCGCTCTTCACTCCATCTGAAGCACAGGTTACTTATCTCAACAAAATACTCATGCCATAAAGGCAAACCCTACACAGCTAAAACTCCTTTTGAACACATTGCCGAAAGACCTTCCAACAAAGCCTCTCAGATGATGCCTAAGAGAAACTGTGCACAAAGCTACTCCACTTAGAAGGCGTGTACAAGTTCTGTGGCATGTGTATCATATGAATGCTTATATAGATCATTTGGGAATCATGCCTAAAATTAGGAGGCTTATCAAACCCCTGAAGTCCTCCTTTCTCTTTGATGCCTGTCTACATTTAGCCCATATCTGGGGCTAATCTCTAGCAGTTGCTCCATTACCCATGACCCCTCCCCAGCTAAGAAAGGGGGATAAGAAAAAAGGGGAGGAGACCCACAGGTTGAAATAAAACCCGATTTTATGAAACAGAAAAACTAATATTAACACCAATATAAAGTATACAAACTTACACTCACCCCAGTGAATGTCCAGCAGTCACAATAACCAGGGAAAGCATCCTCAGAAGCATAATGGCGAGGGAGACTCTCCAGGGATGGAAAGGAGCTAGATCAGGAGGCCCCAGCCTCAGCAAACCTCTCACTTTATACTGAGCATGGTATTTATGGGATGGGACACACCTGGAGCCATCCTGGGGCAGCTGCCCTGGCTTGTGGCCCTCCCAGCTTCAGCTGCTGGGTGATTGGAAGCTGCTAATGGCCTGCAGACCATGGATTGCATCCCAGCCAAACAGGATAATTCCTTCCAGCACATACCCACAATGTTTTTGCTCTTTTCCAGGCTTTTCTGGAAGCTGGTGAAAAGCCCTTGAGAAAATCTCATCAGGAAATGACAATCTCTCCTGCCAACTAATAAGGCATTAACTAGAACAGTTATTTTAGTGTTTCAGTGTGCTCCTTGGACAGTTACAGAGACCTATAGGCAGAGGCTACTGGAATCAGTTGCTGTATGGTACAAGTTTCTGGTGTCCATGTGTGGTTCTCTTATAAAGCCCCGAAGACCTTGAGTTCAATTGGTGAATGGACCAGGCCCTGCTCTGTCCTGGGCTCTGAACAACATGAGACACCAAATGTTCACAGCATGTTGACCTCCAGAGGAGGAGACTCTCAGAGTCTGGCCAGGACATTTTGTCTTGATGAAAGGAGTCTTTTCTTCCAGAGTTTCAAAGTCCTTTCCCCCACAGCAATTTTCCTTTTAATTTTTTTTTTCTTAGTGTTTCAGATGAACTTTGATTTCTTTTTTAGCAGATTTTTAATTATCCTGGTGCCATACTGAGATGTGGCAGAGATGGAGACTCCAGCTGGTTTGGAGTCACATCTGCAGATCACGTAGGTATAATCTCCATGGTAACTGACCCATGTTGGGTAGAAAAAAAAACTGCTCAGAATTAAAGGTTAATTGCTATTTCATTTATACGTGTTTTGTGCAACTCCAGCGTTGCAAATTGAGTGTCCAATTACAATGAGATTATGAACAGATTGAGCATCTTTTTTGTTACTTGGATGTCTGAAGAACTACTTGAAATATTTTAGAAATAGCAACTCTTTTTATACACTCTCGTGCTTGGGAAATTCCGGCCAACTTTTTTTTAAAGGAGGAAGGGAGGTATTTGCCACCGCAGAGAGAAACCATTTTCTTCTTAAATAATAGAAACAACCTACCTGTCGTTCTTGCCCGTAGAGCTTTGTGCGATCATTGTCCTAGAAGGCCATCTAGAAAAAAGCACAAGGAAAAAGCAACTAACTAAACAAATCAACAGGCAAAATTTCTCTCCCTTCACCCACAACAAGCTAACATTCTGTAGAAGGCTTTGGAAATTCTGCTGCTGCTTGACCTGTGCCCTATGCACTGGAGATGCGATTATTAGCAATAATCTCCTCTTCACATGAAGTAGCTCAAGCCTTTAAAAATGTGCTGTCAAAGTGTCTGGTTTCTGAAGGAAGAAAATCATTTGTTTAATTTAAGAAATGAAATACGTGTTGACTAGTTTTCTCTCCTTACAATATTTTCTGGCTCTGTAAAAATGCTTTGAAAAGTGCATGGAAGATTAACTCTGTAAATTGAAAAAAACCCTTATTTTTTACTTTATTTATGGGCCTCACTGCTTGAAATAGATGCATCTATGATGAATTTTGTTTTCTAATTTCCTGAAATACTGAGACAACAGGTAATTATGGATTATAGTCAATTTAAAGATGGGACTGCCTAATCTGGATTACCATTTTGACTTCTCAAGCAGTCCCATCCTTGGGTTGTACTACTCATGAAAACAGATGCTTTCCTTTTTTCTAGTTTATGAGGATATTTGAAACTCATATTTTCGACTTTCCATGCACCCAGTACAACCTGCTTAGCCAAACTTGTATCTTTTTTGCATTTATACCTATCAAAGTGACTCTTTTGGGGGAAACATTTGATATCCTTCTAAAGGAGCATGGAAATCTCTCGTAACTTTTCATTACTTTATTTATTCTGTAGGAAGAAACATCTCCACATGATCTTTTGCAATTAAAATTCTTCCCGCAGTTCTTAAAGAACTCCAGGGATCTCTCTCTCTTCTCATGGATCTCAGCAGAGTGAATTAATCTACATTCAAACAAAATTAGAGATGTAATTACTTTATAACCTTTAAAAGAATAATTATGTTCCTAACACAATTACCCATGTTTTGGGGACCCTATTGCAAAGACTTCTAGCCTCGTTGCAAAATTATTTATTCTCTTTATATTCCTGAAAAGAACGGAGAAATTAGACTTTTGAGTGCCTTGGGTGAAAAGCATTGACCTGTGGCTTCACAGGGTAACATCTAGTATTTCTGGCTCTGCTTCTCTTATTGTTTGGGGAATTGCAACTCAGACCCTACAAGTGACACCCTGAGTGTAGGAATTCTGCTTAAATTGAATGAAGAAATGGTTGCTAGGGATGCTTGGGACTAATACTTTTCTAAGCAGTAAAATATTTGCCATTTGTCCATAAGCCGTTAAAATGAGAAATACTATGATAACATCAGGTGCTTGGAAAATACTCCCTTTCAGCACGCTTTCATGAAAAAAAAGTCATAAAATGTCCTGGAGTTCTGTATTTATTGCCTATCTGTATTTCCCAATTAAATCTGCTCATCTGACAAATATAAAAAATACTTTACTTGAAAACTAAGTCTTAGATCTAGTAAGTGCTTGCCTCCCTCCCACTAACCAGAAAAACCCTCCTTTTGGAGTACAGCGGTATCACTGGTGATCTATGCGTGTCCTCAAACACTTTTTGGTCTTGCATGATTGCCAAGAATAAACACCACAAATGGTTTCAGTTTGCAAAATCAGCAAAATGTTAGAAGTGCAGAAACAGAGAACTCTCCCGCAAATGTCTGTCCCAATTTGCGTATGAGTGAATATTCGTCACAGTGTTTACATAAGGACAGCAAAATCTTCTGATGACCAGAATTTAAATCTAAAAAATGCAATGCGGAATAAGTTTTAGGAAAAGCATTTAAGGCCTTTCTACCTGGTTTTGGTATCTCAGCGTGCTGGTATCCAGATGTTTAAATGTCTTTAGTTAACTAAAGGTGCTCAGGAGGGCTAGCTAGGATTTTTAGAAACAGCACAATCTTATCGATATGATTTTGACACATAAAATATGCACATGCAATCAGAAGATATTGTATCAGTAAAATGCTCGATTACTGAGTTACTAGAAAAAGACGCTACATCCCAAGCAATATTATGAACTTGATCATGTAGATATCAACTGGGAAAATAACATAATATGAGATGCTTAGCTCACTTATGTCGCAGGCACTGGAGGTGTCTGTTAGCTCTCATTTGGGCACTCTGAGCTGTCTGATCCACCTGGCTGGAGAGTCATTGAGGTCCCTGAATTGAGGTCCAGACAGAAACCAGGTTCTCCTACAAGAGAAGCTTGCATGGTTCCAGAAATACTCAATTTGATGCCTTTTTTGTCTGACCAGCTGTTTAACTGCATTAAAGGAATCTACATTAGTAAAAAGACTTAAATCTGTGTTTACTGTCCATCTATGACCTATTTCAAACATGTTAAAGTCAAAGTCAGAAGAAGGGGTTCGATAGGTTACTCTGCTAATAAGGCAACAGTCAAAAGCTCCTCTTGAAGACACTGGAAAGAGAATAGCTAAACTTCTGAAGACAAATTAAACTGCCTGATCAATTTCTGGTAGTAATTATGACAGGGCTCCACTTCTGCCCTGAGCAGTCACTTGATTTGTACATATCACTTAACAGCTACAGAACTTCATACCAAGCAAAGGTGAAGGTGCTTGTGCATCTTTTGGGATGAAAGACACCGTAACAACTAAAGCACTGATAGTTGGAAATGTCCAGCAGGACCACTGAAGAGGAAGAAGTGGAATGTCTCCTCAAAGGTAGGTGGTTTCACATCTGCTCTTTATCACTAGTTGACTCTCCTGTTGTTTTTATGTGACACGTTATCAGGCTGGTACTTGACTACTTGCCTAATGGTCTGAACACAGAAGGAAGAGAAAGAAAGGCTTTCATCATTTAATAAAGGCAATTATTTTGTTGCTAGTGCATATCCTATAAAGCAGAGTCAAACAGATGCCTGCTAAGTTGCGTGACTTGGAAATGAAGATAGGCCAGGCCCCCAAGGTAGAAGAATGCGTCTGTTTCCCTCTCTGCTTTCTTTCAGCTTTTTCTTGATATAATGGCTACATTTTTATTTGGTAACAAAATTAGACTTTGCCTCAAAGTGTATCAGTAGTACTGCATTTCATTTAAGGCTATGAAGAAAACGAAGCATTTATTTTGGTTCAGGACATGAAGTAGTAAAGTGTCAGGTTGATGATACATTGGAGGCCACTGAGGCTCAGGGAGGTCATGGGGCCATGCAGCAATAGCTCCTGGTTATAAGGTTCCCAATTCCTTTACTTTTCCTGCTCTGAAGAACAAGAATATGCTGGGTGTGTGCTTTACTGCACCCTTATAATTACTGTCCTACCTTGCCACAGAATTCAGGATGAAAAGAGTAATGTTCTACCTCTACTGATTGACACTGTCAGTTTCTTTGGCTGCAGATCTTTGACAGCACTCTGGCAAAATTCCTTCAGGTTTTCAAGACCTGACTGAGCAGTCTGGTCCTAAGTACAATCATATAAGAATTTATCTGGCAATAAAACACCTTCAACTGCAAGTATGCAGGTTGGCAGTGGCAGCTCTGGGTAGTTCAGCCGTTTTGTAATTTATTAAGGGTGGCCATTAGCGTGAACGTTTTAAAATATGGGTCTGTTCATCACCATGAAGGATTTACGGTGAGATTTCCACATGAAAATCCAGATCCATTCACCGATATTTAGAGTCCCCTTGACTTTTAGGTCAAATATAAAATGATTGTTTCTCCAAGGAACCATGTGTGGAAGACAGACATTCACTGACATCCCACTCCTATGGAGCTGGATGCTGGTGTAAACAGGACCATGAACAAAGGAGATCATCACTATGGACTTTGCTTGACTGGATAGACGTAATGCAATGTAGTCCCGATCCATAGCTGTAGCTCCTAAAAGCTTTGGTGATAGAAATAGTAATTTAATAATAACGATGGTGCTGCTAATAGTAATAATAACAACAATGATCATGATACTAATGATGATTATGATGATAATAATGCTTGTTTACTTGCATGTATTGCATAAATACTTTCTGCTTAGCTGCAGCCCAGACCAGTGAGTCAAGGCTCAAGGAATGAAGTCCATTAGCTACATTTTGAACTGCCTTCATCTGGCAGAATGTGAAACTTGGGGAAGATTAGCCTGCCTAGGAAGGAAGTGAGATGCTAGTTTTGTTCTTTCTTCATATCTTTTTTTTTGTTTCTAATTGCAGATAGCCAGATGATTTTCCTTCACTGATTGGCTTTTGTTTTTTTTCAGCTGTTCTTTTTGAGGAAAAGTTGTCTTAATGGACAGAAATCAGCTGGTGAGCTGCTTAGGTTGTTCACAACAAGCATTCCTTACAGGAATAATGACAGAGGGCTCAAAATTTCCATTGCCTGACTGGTCAGCTGAGTTATTTGATATGGTTTCTATTTTCTGTGAGTTGTCCAGAACAATAAATTTTTATGCATCTGCAGCTTTTCGCAAATTTTCATTCAAGAAAAAATTCCTATATTTGGAGAAATATAAGCTCCTGTCAGAGTCAACAAAACTCAGCTGTTCAAATCTTCACAGAAGTGAGGCTGAAAACATGATCAGAGCAGCTCACATGTCCTCATGTAGGTGAGTATTTGCGTGTGGTGAGAGGACTGTGACAGCAAAGGCATTGAGAGATGCTTTGGAGGGACCCACATGAAGTACCTGTACCAGGAGAGAGTGAGCTACCTCCCGAGGGTGCAGGGAGCTGAGTATGAGCCTTGATGGCACAGGAAGATGTCACCTACATGGTGATGATCTCTGCAGCATGGCCCTTAGCTGGTCCCTGGTGTGGAGCCTACCTGACTGCTGGGAAGGTGTGCAGCAGCATGAGTGTGTCTTCCTGGCCATAAAGTTAATCCTGTGTTTACTGAAACAGATGGAGAGATAAGCTTCCAGCTGCAGAGCACTCATCTCAGGGAAAAGATGAAAGGGATGCAAATTCATACAGAGATCAAATAAGCCTACAGAACATTTCAAATCAGAGAATCCTTTGGATTGCAAGGTGGATCTCAAGGGCCCGTTCCCACACACAAGAACAATTGATCTGAAGCTTTAATATTATCCTCATATATAGATATATTCCTGAAGAATCTCCACTAGGATTTTTCATAACATGGGCAATTTTCATAATAAGCACAAACCTGGAGTTGTTCAGCCTCAGGAAAAGGAGGCTCAGGGGAGACTTTCTCAGTCTTAACAACTCCCTGAAAGGAGGTTGGAGCCTGGTGGGGTTGGGCTCCTCTCCCAAGGAACAAGTGATAGGACAAGAGGAAGCGGCCTCAAGTTGTGCCAGGGGAGGTTTAGGTTGGATATTAGAGAAAATCTCTTCACTGAAAGGGTTGTGAAAGGCTGGCCCAGGCTGCCCAGGGCAGTGGTGGAGTCCCCATCCCTGGAGGGGTTTCCAAGCTGTGGAGATGTGGTGCT
>JAVSBS010025119.1:44441-65224 GCA_033124195.1 Coracias cyanogaster | reverse complement strand
GAAGCCACCACCGAGAGGGCTTCCTGTTCCTTGCTAGAGGCTAACCTGTCCTTCTCTTCCAGGAGAAAGAGAAAACCCACGAGGGAGCCCGGCCCATGCGAGCCATTTTCCTTGCTGATGGGAATATCTTCACAACTGGCTTCAGCCGCATGAGCGAACGGCAGCTCGCCCTTTGGAATCCGGTAGGTTCCTGTCCCGTTACTACGTGGCTGTTGTCGTGGCTGTTGAGTTACTAGCCCAGACCTGCAGTCACCCAAGAAATTCCACCTACTGCCTGCTCCTATGCAGGCTTCCTCTGCCAGAATCCCAGAATCCCAACACGGTGGGGCTTGGAAGGGACCTCTGGAGATCATCTTCTCCAACCCCCCAGCTCCAGCAGGTCACCCAGAGCAGGGGGCTCAGGTTTGTGTCCAGGCGGGTTTGGAATCTCTCCGGAGAAGGAGACTCCACAACCTCTCTGGGCAGCCTGAACGTATTGCTGTTATTTAGGCTGGGTGTTCACTCAGAAAGTTCTGGTACCTATCTCTGCCTCACCAAGAGCAGCGATGAAGCTGGAACCTGCATGTCTGAAGTGCCTGAAGAGATGTACCCAGAGAGCAGAGTGGTTGTGTGATGGTCACTTCATTCTATACGTTGTACATGCAGACCAAAACAGCAACAATCCCATCACACTGGCGTGACCAGGGCACATCTTTCCCTTGGCTCTGTGAATTTTCTTGTGTCTCGCTTTTATTGCGCTTTGTGATTAAAACGTCCTTGGGGAACGAATAAGCTTGTGACCATTAAAGGCGTTTGTTACTGGAACACACAGATCCTTCAGGGTGGTGAAGGCACCATCCTATGTTCACTAGCGACAAAGAACTGTTAATGATTTAGAGCCCATGTTAACCTGAGTTTTTCCATTCTTCATTAACATCACTGGTACCTTTTTATTTCCAGAAAAACATGGAAGAGCCAATAGCCCTTCATGAGATGGACACCAGCAATGGGGTCCTGCTGCCCTTCTACGATCCGGATACCAACATCATTTACTTGTGTGGCAAGGTAAAGAGAAGCTTTGGGGATGACTGGATGTGTGTTTAGGGGGAGACTGCTGTGGAGTGAACGATGCCTGTGAGACGTGCCCCAAGTGTCTCCATTGAGGTAGAACCAAGAAACGAGCCCTGCAGTGATGGTCAGGCAGCAGACAAATCGGGCTGCTCTGAAATGGGTTCACAGCACTTCCTCGCTCTGCAGGACCATACAGAGAGCCTGCGAAGTCTGCCCTGAGAAGGTCTGGTGTGTAGCTGGATGTTTCTTTGAGATGGGTTTACTTGGGTAAAGCTGCTCTTAACGCAACAGGTCAGATACCATCATCAGAACGTCTCTTGTTGGTGTTGACCCGAAGGATTGTATGTCAGTGTGGGAGGAAGGTACATTTTAGATGTTATCTTCCATGTGCTTGAGGGTGATGGAGCATGTAGCAACACTCACAGTAATTTTGTGGGGTTAAATAATAGGAAACGGGAGTCACGTGCTCGTTTCTGAAAGCAATTTGTAGGCATTAAGTGCTCTGGAGTGCCCACTTCTGATGCCACAGCTTTGGACTTCCTACAGGTAGGAGCCAACGAGAAGATGAACAAGTAATTACAAAGGAGGATCGTGCAAGTGCCTCCAAGAATCCTACCTCTATAAAGAGCTAATGAGAAATACTTGGTTTAGATCTGCTGTTCCAGGGGTGCTAGTGTAGTAGAATGGCCTGGAATCAAAGAGAAACTGGTTTTTAGGGCTTTTCAGCCTGACTTGGGGAGAAAGTTCAGCTTTTTCACAAGAGGAGTTGCGGACATTGACACCTCTGGTCTGGAACCACGAGCTCAGGTCACTGGACCACAGTGTTTTCAGAGTATTTGGGGTATTTAGCGCTGAGGAACTGTGGAGCTGATGTACTGGGGTTGCAGCTGGGATCTGCTTTATGGAAGTTCTGCTGATGCCGCTGCCTGATGGCCACTGCTGTGAGCAGCCCGGGGTGGGACTGGTGAGCGTTGGAGGCTTTCACATGGATATCTCTAAACGGAGCATCGCTCTGTGGTGGCATTCCTGGAAGGAAAAGCTGTGGGGTGGGACCGATGGCCTCGCAGGGAGCAGGCGTGCGGGCCCGGGCAGCGCTGGCCCCTCCGGCCTCTGGAGTGGTTCCTCCTCTCATCTCTCGCAGGGTGACAGCAGCATTCGCTACTTCGAGATCACGGACGAATCCCCCTACGTTCACTACCTCAACACCTTCAGCAGCAAAGAGCCGCAGAGGGGCATGGGCTTCATGCCAAAGAGGGGCCTTGATGTGAACAAGTGTGAGATTGCCAGGTGAGGAGCGGGCCTGGCAGGGTTGGGGCTGGTGTCCCAACAAGCCACCCCACCACGAGCTTGGCCCTTCGGAAATGGGAAGTCCTGCTGCTGGGTGTAGGACCTGTGACGTGAAGTGATACTTGTGCTGGGTGTAATGTGATAGAACCTCAAAACATGCTGGGAGTCTGTTGTAAATGAGCGGGTGAGATCTAGCAGCATAAATTGTCTGCAGAAAACGTAGCGTCGGTTACTGCCTATGCTGGCAACACAAAATGGGTTGGGTTGGAAGGGACCTTAAAGATCATCTGGTCCAACCCCTGTGCAGTAAGGAGGGACATCTGCAACTAGAGCAGGTTGGTCAGAGCCCCGGCCAACCTGGTGTTGAACACATCCAGGGATGGAGCATCCACAGCCTCCCTGGGCAACCTGTGCCAGTGTCTCACCACCCTCAGAGTGAAGAATTTCTTTCTGATTTCCAACCTAAATCTCCCCTCTTCCAGTTTGAAGCCATTACCCCTCGTTCTATCACTGCAATAGGCTTTAACACTTTCCTACATGGATTCCTGGAAGGATCTAGCTGCTGAGAAAAGTATCCCATCTCAACAAAAAAACCACCCGAACCCAAATCTACCTGTGGAAGATCCATTACAATCCTCAATAAATTGTTGTAGTGAGCGTACACCCTGAAGGCTTGAAATGTGTTGCTATTTCTAGCTTGTATCGGTGAAGCTTCAAGTTCCAAATAGGTATTCTTACTGCAACCTTCTCTCTGCTAAATTTAAAAATCCTCCATGATTCTATCTCTGAGTGTTTATAGCTAAAATTCCCCATTTGGTTCCATCTGGATTAGGAAAATTGGAAATACTTTCATAGAATGTTTGGGCTTGGAAGGAATCTTTAAAGGCCACCTAGACCAAGCCCCATATTTTCCCTGGAGCACAGGCAGAAAGAAGGTTAAAAGACATCATGGTCTTGCTGAAACACACACAGAGCCCTGCACAAACAGACCTCTGCAGGCTGCCCGGGGGCTGTGCTGTCCTACAGATGGGATGGCTCCCAGTGCCTTGTTGAACACAACATTGGCTCCTTCAGGAAGGAGCTTGGACAACTGCCACACCTTACACAGGCTGCCTTAGTGCTGCAAGAGTCTCTGGGATATATGGTGGCAACAACCAGAGTCAGTACAGCCAAGGCCATTGTCTGTCCTTGCAAGGGAGACAAGCCCTTCCTGGATCTTCAGCATTTCCTGCTTTTCTTACTCGTTTCCCTTGCACCTTGCTACATCTCACAACTCCTGGAGAAAGTCATCTTCAGGAGACAGCAGGAAGGAGACAGCAGTATGTAGCCACACCACAGAGCAGATGCCTTAGAAAAAAGGTGAAAAAAATAGAGGCATAAAAATGGAGCTGGCAAAGAGCAGTAGAGAAACTGCCTCGAGTGAGAACATCTCTCTAGGCCAATATGCTGCCTCCACATGTGGAAGAACAAGACTCACCCCTCTCAGCTCCTACTTATTTTCTACTCAGGGACTTCATGAATCATAGAATCACAGAATATTTTCGGTTGGAAGGGACTTTTAAAGGTCATCTAGTCCAACCCCCATGCAGTGAGCAGGGACACCTGCAACTAGAGCAGGTTCCTCAGAGCCCCGGCCAACCTCACCTGCAATGGTGCCAGGGATGGGGCATCAACCACCTCTCTGGGCAACCTGGGCCAGGGTCTCACCACCAAATTGTCAAAAATTTCTTCCTTCTCTCTAGTCTAAATCTCACTCTTTTAGTTTAAAACCATCACCCCCTGTTCTGTTTCTCCCTAGAAAAAGTTCATGAGTTATGTGCATAGAGAAGCACGGGCTGTCCTCTCTCACCCTTTGAAGGAGCTCTTTAATGCAATACAACTCTTTTCCTCTCCCTGACAAATTCATAAACCCTGTGCTGGTTTTCTTAAGTCACGGCCTCGTTCCATTATGAGGCTGACAGAGGATCTGTTAATAGGATAAATTCAGAACTAAACAAACAGATCAATGAGGAAGAGTTTTAATGCTCCCACAGTCAAGTGCAGGTCAGCCCTGTGGAAAACTGGTGTGTATTGACTTGCTGTGTTGGTGCATATCTGGTCACATCAACACCTCATAGAAATATCTTGGTTTTGCGTTTTTTTTCTGAAATCTAATGAATACAAATGCTTATATTTGGAAAATGGGTTGACACTCAGTTGCATTGTATGATTACAACTGCTAAAGAATTTAGCTTGTTTTTAAAGATGAGGGATCTTTTAGAACATACTAGCCCAATCCAGACAATGTCTTGCCCAGTTTCTGCCTGTCTCCCTCCAGTTTATATACTGGCCCTGATGGTCTGTGGTAGGGAATACCCCTTTGGCTAGTTCAGGTCAGCTGTCCTGGCCATGGTCCCTCCCAGCTTCTTGTCACCTGCTTGCTGGGAGATGGAAAAATCCTGAACTTGGGATCAGCGCTTCTTAGCAACAACAAAACCTCAGCGTGTTACCAGCATTATTCTCACACTGAATCCCAAACACAGCCCTGCACCAGCTACTAGGAAGAAAATTAACTGTCCCAGCTGAAACCAGGAGAACAGTGATTTATGACATGTAAGGGAATAAAGATTTCTTTCTTTCTTATGCTTCAACTTTTACAGGGAATTAAGTTGCATAATTAAGTCTCAGAATCACAGAATGGTAGGGGTTGGGTGGCTTAAGTCTGGGTGGCTAAAACACAGTGCAGTACAACAGAGTGTTCCTTCTCATTAGTGCTGTTTTAGCCTCACTCAAGGCTAATAGTAATTGAGTGTGTTACTGTATTATGGCTGTTTGTTCCCATCTGAAATTATTTTTATGGGCACTCACACCTCTTAGAATGAAACAAAATTATACCTTGCTTACCAGGTTCAGCTTTGAGTCAAGAACTGAATGTACAGAGACTGAATTTCCTTCTCGTGTCTCCATGGTTTTCCTGATCTGGGTGCCAAGTCAGAAGCAACCTGCTTCTGGAAGCGATGGTACATGAACAAATCCTGTTTTGCTGCTGACACAACTCAGAGGCTTTCTACTTGAATGCTGGTAATGTACGTTTTGGTTTTTTTTAATATAGAAATGCAATTTTGGAAGATATTTGTTTGGTTTGTACAGTCACAGAATCATAGAATCAGTCCTTGGATTCCTGTAATGGTGACAGTAAATGGCTCATGAAATAAGGAGACTGTTACACACGTGTAGGTGATGGAGTTAGGGCAGCTTTGGGGCTCTCCGTAGTTGAACAGGTTCTTTCCTCTTAGCGCAGCCCATGATCATAACCCACAGACACACTTGCTCGTGAGACTTCCCCTCTAATCGTTTTCTCACACGTTCTGTCTCATTTATAGGGAAATGTTCTGACTTGTCTGAAAATCAGATGAACATGACACAGAACATGAATCCATGTTTCCCTATCTGAATGTTCATGACTTGAATACTCCTTAACTTGTGCCGAGAAGAGCGCAGCCAGAGTAAAACTGTAGGAACAATGCTTCTACCAGCCCCTTGAAGCAGATAACTCCATGAATAATTCAGCACAGGAGAGGCCCTGGCTCTTCTCTGGTAGCTTCACAATAGGTCACAAGTGACTACGCTCAGAAGAGGACGTGTCCCTGGTATAATTAGTCTTTCTTTAACACTACCGAATTAGCACTTCTGTTTTATTGTACCCTGAAGTGAAAATGGTTTTTGGGTTATAGAACAAGCAAATTATTGCTAAATGCCTTGGGCAGATTACTCAATAGCTTCTCACTATCACTTTATTAACTACATTTTACGTCATCAGAAAAGCTCAAGCCGGGGAAATGGGTAAAAAGACAAAAGCTACCTTAAAAATAAAACAGAAGGCTGCAGGAATAAGAAAGAAAAACAGTGTTAAGGAAATTGTCTATGCTTCAAACTTGGGTGTACACGCATCTCTCTTTTGTAGCATGAACATGACACATCAGTCATTGTTCCTATGTCAAACTGCTTCTGTAAGATTGATTTTTTATTACGAGATGGCCAAAAAAGATACAATTTGAACACGTAGCTCACGTATAACTTGAAAAATTGTAAAACAAATCCCCATTCTAAGGCTTGGTATTGCTCCAAACCAGTCCTTTCCTTTGCACTAAGCTTATTCTGTACAGAGTAAGCTGTGAGGGCAACCGAGGGACTGTTTTCCTGGACCAATTTCATGGCTAAATTACCGCCTCTAACCTTGCTTAGAAATTTTAGAAGGAGCTGTTGCTGCTTGATTAGTTCCTCCTGATCCTACCTTCCAGGTACAGGGCCCTGAACAGAGGTGCCTTCTCTAGAATCACTATGCGCAGGCTTTTAGGAGACCTCCAGGAGCTCCATCATAAAGAGCATTACAATGTTGTCCCAGGGGATTATTTTACAAGTGGGTTTTACTGATTTGCTTTATAGTGCAGCCACCCCAGCAAGTGTCTCAGGGTAATGGGTGGCCAATGGGATGCTGGGGTAAGGAGGAGAACGAGCACCAGTTCTTAGAAGTGAAATTGCAGCCAAAGCTGTCACAGTGGGAAATTAGAGTCCATGTCACTTTGGCACATAGTCTTTCGGCCTGAACCCTCACAGGTACATCTCCTGGGCTTTTCAACCTGCCATCGAGCTCCTCTGAGCCACTGCTACCTCACCCTCCCACTGCTGTCTGCTTCCTCTCCCACCAGTGGAAAGGGGGTGAGACTGACTTGAAGGATGGAGGTGGGACAGGCTGGAGGGATAGTGCCCAGCACTGCAACAGGCTGTCACAGATGGATGGACCTATGGTCCATCATGGACCAGATGGTCCATCTGTCTGGATGCCCACTGTAGCAGCTGCAATAACAGCTGTCTGAGTTTTGGGGTTTATTTGCCTATCTAGTAGCCCTGCACTAGATTTTGCAGTCTCTCCTGCCAATAAAATTAGGAAGCAATAAAAACTGTGGGTGTGGGTGAAATCTTCTCTTCACTTTCAGAATCATCAAGAGTAAGCAACCCCACTTTTGTTGAAGTTCACACCACAGCTCTGTGAAGGCGCATGAATGTATTTAATGTGCATGCAATTTCATATAAATTGTGGATACAAACCTAAATCACATAAAAAAGACGCAGGTGTGTATCTTAAGTCATGAGACAAGGATTCAGCAGAAAGTCCCTTCCTACAATCATGTTATTTTATGCTGGAAATAGATAATGCTTAAGCATTTGGAGATAGGTAAGTAACTTCTCAATACTTGAGGGTTCAGAAAGAGGATAGGGCCAACAGCGCTGGTTTCATTCTGCGTTTCATAGAATTATTTTAGTTGGAAGAGACCTTTAAGATCACCAAGTCCAACCATTGACCAAGCACTGCCAGGTCACCACTAAACCATGGCCCTCAGCACCACATCTCCACAGCTTTGAAAGCCCTCCAGTGATGGGGACTCCACCACTGCCCCAGGCAGCCTGGACCAGCCCTGCACAACCCTTGCAGGGAAGAAATTGTTCCTTATGTCCAACCTAAACCTCCCCTGGCATAACTTGAGGCTGTTTCCCAACACTGTTGGAAAATTCTGAACTCTGCTGGGAAGACTCTCAGGACCAAAACTGCTAATAGCTGTACATGCAGCAATCAATTACCATACAGAGAAGTTATTCAGTGACATTTGAGAGCTCTAAATAGACACAGAAGTTGACCTAAAGTAGCAAGAATCTCTGAATAATGCACAGATTTACACATTGGGGTGCTTTTTTCATTTCCCATGGGTTTTTTATTAACAGGCATCAGCTTTCAATCAAAGGGCCTGAGGAAAACCTTGCTCTTTCAGCTGCTGCTGAAATCAATAAGTTCCTGGTAAAGAATGAGCAGCGTAAAGCTGGACCAACAAGAAGCTGGTAGGGGAACTATCAAGGAGAGCTTTATATCAGTGTAAAAGACAAGTTCTCTACGTTGCAGGTAGCTTGGACCTTATATATATGACAGACATATAAGATACAGTATATTTAAGCTATGTACTTGTTCCCTTGAAGCACTGTAGATCCCACGGGACCAAGTCTTAGGCTGGGCTTAATCAGCATCACAGAATTTTTGTTAGTGTGTCTAAGAAAGTTACTGTTAGTTTTTCTAACCACCCACCCCAAACACCATGTTCCATCAATGACAAAAAAATTAAAATTCTGCTAATTGTTCACAGTGCCATTTTCTGGAATATGTGTTACATGATGATTTTAAGGCTCTTTTCCAACTTAAATGATCCCAGAGAGGTGAAATTCATGGTGTGCTTTAGGGAGGCTAAAGAGACTCTCATTCTTTGAACTTTAACTTTGTGATTGTATTAAATTGTACTAAGGTGATGGGGTTAGTCAGGCTCTGAAGGAGGGGAAGGTTGGGGGAAAGTTGAGTTTGGGTTTTGGGGTCTTCTTTAGTATATATTCCTGCTGGAATGGGAAGGGCACTGGCTCCACTCTCTTCAATCCTGTGATTGAACAAAAGGTATTCAGAAGAAATAGTTGGATGCAACTTGGGTGACATTAAGCAATGTAATTCCCAGTATTAACTGAGTTTCCATACAGTGCCCAATAAAGTTTTAGCAGACTGAAGCGTGGTGAATCTGTGGATGCAGCAGGTTGCTTATTGGTATAGCACAAACATGTGCATGTTAGCTAACAGAAATGAGGGTGTAGCAGCACCACATCTATATTCCAGCTGATCCCTCCAAGGCTGCAAAACATTAGGGCTGTGGACAGTAACTAAAGTGGTGACAAATAAGCCAGGAGTAGATTCGGATGTAGGAAATTAGACAGAATCCACATGCAATAATTTCTTCCCCTCTTGAAGCATCCTGAAAGATGCACAGATAAAATGTCAGTGTTAAATTAAAGCTGTAGTGATGGATATGGCTCAGGAACAGAACCCGCATTCTGGGTGTCTGTCCAGAAAATCAGAATCTGAATGTGATTTCAGATCAGGACCACTCTGGAGCCATTTTTCATATCACTTGTCTTAAACAAGGACGTCGCAAGCAGTGTAATATGTTAAGAAAGATAAGTTGTAGGTTTCTGTGGCAACAACACGCTGAAGCTCTGTGACTTAGCAGCGCTGGAGTTGACACTAATGAGGCAAACGGAAACCTGTCTTTTTCACTGCTCACCTAGGGAAAACAGTTTTGAGAACTCTGTGCTAACCCTACTCAGTGCAAGGTTTTCTTTCCAGGTCACAATACATTTCCTGCAAAGATTCTGGGTACTGTCCAGGATGGCACGTTTTCAAGATTTTCTTAGAATCCCTGGGAAGTGCTTATAGTAATGTGAGCGGCCAAGAATTTACAACCTCCACCAGATTTTAAGCACGTGGCAACTATTTACCCAGTGGTAACCTGAGTTTTGCTAGGGCAGAAATTCCAGTTTCCATTTACAATCAAAGCTTCGTGAGGAACATCTATAACTACAACTTCATTATTTGTTTATTGATTAGGATTATGTTTGAACTGAGTATTTTACATGGTGATCAGTGGAGATAGAAAAGAAGACAGAAGAAAAAGAGAAAGAAAAAGAGAAAGAAGGTTAAATTTGGATGTACTTCTAAGGTCTAGATGAAGATCAACAAAGTTTCAGTGGGTTTTGAAGAGATTTGAAAGCCAGGAAACATAGCTGAGGTAGACCGGCAAAATAAGGGTTTTCTCACAGTTTGAGCTGTAGGGTGTAAGAAGAACAATTTGGCTTCCAGAATTTTTACTACTTTAACCTTGTAGTGAAATTAAACTTTCTTGTGAGCTACCTTGAAATTCCTGGATTTGGCAAAACCACAAAACCATTCTTTCTTTCTGTGATTTCACGTCATTGGTTCTTCTCTTCAGCAAAAAAACCAACTGTGCAAACCCAATTGAATGAAAAAAAAAATGACATGAGGTGATGCTTAGCCAGCCACATTTAACAGTCATATTCTGCCTGAAAATTCTCCTTGGTCAACTGGGTTTTAAGTTTGCCATGTTTACCACTTTCTGATTTCTCCCTGTGCCACAGCAGTGGTACGATCTATTTACATCTATTTATTTATATTATTTACGGAATAAATATTTGTATCTTGAATTCAGTGTTGTTGCCTTTAAAAATGTCTGTCTCAGTGGGTGCATCAGATGGTTATTACAAACCACAAAATAACAGCTACTGATTTTTCTTTTTTTGGCTGTGAAGTGCCCTGATTTCTACAAATTAAAACTATATAAAAGTAGATATTATTATTGCTGTTGTCAATATCACTGTAATTATTATTTTTTCTAGGAAGTTATTTTACAGCTCTGGACAAGCCTCAAAACAAACCTAACCCACCAAGCATTTAACAGTTGCCCAGTTTACCAGTGATGCTGAGCTCTGTATATTAGAAGTTTTTTATGGAGGCTGACGGGTCTAATGGAAAAAGGATCCAAATGGACTCGAGAATTCACTGTTAGAGCTGCCAAAGCTGCCAATCTGAAGCAGGAAGCAATGGATCACTGGCTGTGAGTGTTGCCAGTGTGACATTTCATTCTCAAGTAACGGCTGTCAGCCTGGTAATCATGTTGATGACTTGTCTGTAGCCTTATTAGCATTTGCTTAATATTGAAATATCAGGTTCCAGCCACTTGACTTGACTGATTTAAATGGCTGCGATAGGAAATATGATCTGTTTACTGTTTGATGACATTTTGAGCTTCCTGTTTCAGAGGGGAATATAATTCCGAGGCTGCCACATGATCTGTAGCAACCGGGCACTGAGTTATTAAGAGAACAAATTACAGTTATTAATGAATGGTTAACTTCAGCTGCAATTAAAATTCAGAATGTCGCCGTGCCTTTCCATTTCTCTCACGCGGCTGGAATTCTATTCATTCTTCAGCATCCTGCTTTAGTTTACCAGGAATAACTGGAGAACTCTGCTCAAAACACTTGTACAATTCTGAAATGTGGTCATCTATATTTCTAGCTCTGGACTGTTGAGTAGAATCCTTCCCAAATCATCCTTATTTTTAAACAACATGAACACAAGGATTCAATATTCAGATACAGGACGACATACACTAAATGTCTTACTTAAGATTTTATGTCTGAAATTTTGTCTGGTGTTTCTTGTAGAAAATTGGAGGTTTAGAAAATGGGATTTCCTAGAAAGAAAAATATTCTACTTGAAGATTCCACCACCTGCCTCATGATGGCTAAGTTACAGCAACAAATTTCTTTATAGATAGTATTATAAGAAGCTGCTTTAGAAAATAAGATTTTTTTTTTATGTTAAATGGAATGGGTTTTCATTGATACAATTTTGTGAAAGAGGGATATTTCTGCAATACATTCATTTTTCTAGACAGAAAAAAAAAATCTGCCTGGCTTACACCAGATTGTTTATGTTCTTGAGTGACAAAGTAAAATGACATCTGGCAAGAATTTCAGAGAGCTGGCTTGATCCTGTGCCTCAGAGACACGTGATTTATGTGGGGAAGCGAAGAGTGAGGGGTCTGTGCAAGGTATGAATGCACAGATGAAATATGAAATGAAAGGCCAGACTGCTTGCATTCATTAAAGAGCTCATGGGGCTTTTCACAGGACAGCAATACTTCCTCCAAACTGTAGTGTAAGTCCCTTTCATCAGGCACTGTATCTTAATTATCAAATTACTGGGAGGTGATCTAATTACCATCTGCTAACGTGCGTGCCCTCCTCCACTGACACAGCACACGCCATTTTCTGGTAGAGGTTATTGCAAAGTGTTGTTCAACTGTCACTATGTTGCATTCCTATAAATACAGAGTTTCTAAAATGTGTAAATTTTACTGGCATTCCATGAGAGACAAAACTGTGAAATAAAACCAAGTTATTGGGCTTGGACTGTCTTATAAGGACTCTATTATTCTGATGGGAATAAAACAGCAAAATGTTTGCAGTAGGCCAGCAATTTTCCATGATTAAGATATGGCTTATGAGAACAAATTACTTATAAGGCCATTGAAAAGATTCCTTCAAGCATTCAGGTGCTGAACCCATGCTCTTAGCAAAAGAGCTTTCACCGTGGTCTGCTTTATGCATATATATTTTGGATGAAAGGACTTTAAAGCCCTTAATGTTCTCTTCCTGTGTCCATGAAAGTCAAGAATAAATTTCCATTAGCTGCAGTTGCATAGAAACAGGCTCTGAGTGGTTAAATCTTAGAACTTCCCATCGAAATACAGGCATGTCTTTATCAGTAAGGATGTTTTTTTACAGTGGGACGAGGGTGAGCAGCAAAATGTCAAGCAAGGAGAGCAGGGGACAGAGGTGTAACCAAGGATTCTTAGCTCTGAGCATTAGAGTCCAGGAGGGTTTTCTTTGTAGACATAAAGTACTTTGAAACTGTCCCTCACCTGGGTAGTGGCCAGGGCTGCTCGGGCTGAGATTCTAGTGTGTTCCAGGTAACACCTGGCTTCACTGGAGCATGTCTATTTTTGCTGTGTGCGAGGGAAATTTGTTTAGTCAACAAGCAGGTTTAGTGGAAAATATATTAGACATGGCTTTCACTCCTAATCAACCACATGATAGCTCCTTAAGCAGACTCCTGCTCACCTATTTGTCTTTCTGTTTGAAGGAACTTGCCAATCACTATTAAGGTTTCTTAATGAGCTTAGCTTGAAAAATCGGCTGCTGCACTGCAGATGCCCATCCGTCAATTTGCTTCTGCACTTTCCATCAGGAACTTTGCCTGTGTGGTTATTCATCTGTCAGGGCAGTAAAACTCTCTCAACTTCTCATATATTCTGATGGGCTTTTAAGAGACCATCATTTAGAATTATAGAGCTGTAAAGCCCTCTTCATTCTTTGATAAGCAGACCCTAAATTGGCCTTACATATTCTTTCTTTTTTGTAGATCTCAAACATGTCCTTTCTGTGCGTGTTGTTCTGGCCTATGTTAATAAAACTTTTCCACAGGGACCTTATTCAGAAAACTAATTAATTTTGGTGACTAAAGACAAAATAAGATTATAACCTATATTTGACACTGGAGAATCTATATAGACATGAAGTGACAATGAAGTGAATGTGAGAATATGTGAACCAAGTTTCAACTGGAAAGAGCTTTCAAGTTGACACTAGGGATTTCACTACTTGGCCAAGGTTCTTCTTCTGTGTGGTTCTTTTGCTGTGTTTAAGGTATTTATAACATCTTTCCTATGTGGATTCCTTGGCCTTCAATGAGGATTACAGTTTTCCCCTCTTAAATGGCATTAATAAGGTTTCTTTAAGCTACTTCCCTAATTATTTTCCTGAAACTTCACAAAACCTAAATCTTTGCTAATTCTACTTCTCTGTCAACTTCATTGAAATAGAATAGCAGACAAAAAAGTGTCGAGCAAAGCTGCACAATGCCCTTAGAAAGCAGTCTAAAAATAAATGAAAGAATATAGAGAACGTCACTCTTTTAGCTTGCACTCCCTATGGCTAATTTGTAAAGAATCAGTTAATTAGTTTCTGTAGCCCTTGGTTATGTGTATCCTATCTATGGTTCTAGTCTAAGTGCAGGCTTCTGTAGACCTGCCACTGTGCATCCAAACCACCAATCCTTCCTGTGGGAATATGTTAAGTTGAAGGGAAGTTGTGGTTGTGCCATGTAATTATGGAGTAGTGGAGACATGACCCTAGGGTGAGGTAATTCATAATCACCCCAAAGATGGACTCTGGTTCTCAATGTCCAAATGCATATAACAAAGGGTGAGGAAAAAGGGCATTCAAAAAAAATTAAGCAACCAAAAAATCCCCTCACTCTCACTAAGAAGGCATGGGGTCTATTCAACACTTACAGAAAAGAAAAGAAATACATAAAATAATGGAAGCAGGTGATAGACAGATAAGCCTCCTCACTTTCTTTCTGCTGAAGAAAAACAAATGGAAACTAGTCAAAATTACTATGCAAATAGACAGGAAGAAATGCTTTTAAAGATGAATAATAATTCATCTTATTATGTATAATAACTCCTCTTAAAATGAATAAATAGACATGATTGAGATGAAGCTTAAAGACAAATTCAGAAATGGATTAGACATTTAGATGAATAATAAACACACAGTCTGAAGTTACAGTAGCCAGGGCTTATTAGATCCTTGTAATTAAATGTCATGCATCTACTACATATGCTAAAATTAAACTCAGATCTATATTAAACTATAAACAGTTACAACACTCAAACATCTAGGATCCTTCCCTAAAAAAGAATTACAAATGACAAACCTACAGGAAAAATTGTTACAGCGAACAAGAAGATTTGGGACAACCAGCTTTACTAGTATGAAAGCCAAGCTAAAATTTCTGCAGTTGCATCATGGCCATGAATGCAGAGTCAAAGCTGGAGGTGTCTTTGATATCCTGAGTGGATTAAAGGTTGAAGAGACCAAAGAAAGTCACACTACATATAACCACGTGGCTTCTTCTCAGGAGAGAATCCCTTCATAGAGACAAGATTTGCTGGGTAATTAACATTTTGCTATAAAATTGAAGTTTATGCTGTAAAATATTACTTCCTAGGGGCACATTTTACCCGGGCTTCCCCGTGAAGTGATGGCATTTTCTGAAGGAGACCATCCAAGGCTGCCAAACTTTTTCGCTGCAATTCACAGACCCAGTGCAGCACCTCTACTTGCATTATCTCATCAACAAGATATCAAACCTGAAAAATGTATCCTGGAACCTATTTGGGAAGGATGGGAAAGTGGGGGAAGAAGAGGAAGGGGGAGAGAAGAAGAGTGTGTGCGTGTGTCCACTCATGACAAGTGTGAAGAGCTACTTGCAGGTCATGGGGGCTAGATGAAGTGGTACAATTTTTCTGGAAAAAAAGAAGGAAAGGGGGGAAAAAAAGCAAAAGGGACTAGACAGCTGATCCCTACTTCATTTTGGACCAGGTAGTTTTGCTTTGTGTTACTACAGTTACCTGCAGGCTTAGATAGAAGGACATGGGCAAAGCTCTGTTTTTTGCCTGGTTTTATTCTTTACCATTTATCATCAGAGATGACAAACTAGGCTATACAGACCCCGTGACTCATTTCTAATTGCAACGTCTATGTGCAAATAATACTTGACATGTTTCTAAAATTGCCTGTTAAATTAATTTTCCTGAAAACCAAAAGCATCCAGGGGAAAGGAATCCAAGTGGTCTATCTCTACACAAACTTCTGCACCTCAACCAGCGCTGGGGACGTGCTGTGTCTCTTACTGCCTTGCAATGGTGGTGATGTAATTACTGGCAATTTCCCTCTACATGGAAGTACTGTGGATGGGAATCAATTAAAATGCTGTATTAGAGAAAACAGAATGTTTACTCGGAATAATTTTTCAATTTACTAAATAGTATAACTAATGAAAGAAACTGCTTCTACCAGCTTTCACAATACTTTAAAGTTTATTGAGTACAACCACGCAAGTGTTTAGTTATCTGGAGGAGAACATTTGAGCAACGGGCTGGAAAAGCAAAGTCTTTAAAAATATGCCCATTTTTAAGATTTAGTTTCAGTCTTTGCTTTCCCTCCTCCCTGTCAAGTAATTAAAGTTCTTGACTTGTTTCAAAATGGCTCAGATTAAATTTCATTTTGTTAAGCACCTCAATTTTTCAGCTAGGAAAAAAAAAAAAAGACCATTAGGAATTTGCATTATCCATTACAGCCTCCTTCATGATCTGAAATTTATATGGGAAATGCTAATTGGACGTTCATCATCATAAAGATAATGATTTTTGTAGTCTTCGCAGTGATAATTAAGATGAAAGATGAAAATGATGCAGAGCGAACATTGTATTCTTTATTTGCTGTGAATGGAGAATGGAAAATTAATTCTGCCCTTGTCTGCAGGGTAGTAGAGGTGCCAGGCAGGGTTGGAGGGGGATGTGTGCAAGGAATTGCTTTTTCTAAGACATCTGAATTCACTTAGAGGAGAGATGGTCCTGCTGATTTTCCTCCATAACCCAGATGAAGAAGGCTGATACTGCATGAATCCTCCTCCTACTATTGGGAGCTCTCCTGAAGACAGATGTGGCCGATGAGATTTTGTGCATTATGCTTCAGTGTGCTGCGGGTAGGAGCTTTCGCTCTATTGCTTTCTAAACAATGTGCCTTCCCAGTTCCCTGAGGGAAAGAGGTGACTATCATGGTAGCCCGTGCAGTGGTGGAGGCAGACTGCCTGGGTTCACTGGTCATGGTTGGACTGGATGGTCTCAAAGGTCTTTTCCAACCTAAATGTTTCTATGATTCCTGGGAAGCATCCAAGAAGACACAGCCTTTGTTCTGAAAACTTTGCCTGTTAGCATCTGGCAAGATGCAATGAATAACTAACTAACGGTAGACAAATCAAGGACAAAAAAGGCAGCAATAATATCATCAGACAGTTAGAGGCCCATGATGTGCACTCTTTAAGTCTTTTTGAGCAAGAATGGAAAGAATTCTGCTGTAAATTAAAGTCAATATCTGCAGAACATACATTTAGAGTAAGTGCAAGAACCATGCATTTGGTTTGACAGTCTTTCTATCATAAGTCTTTAAATTAAAAAAATTGCACAAATCATTCCTACTAATGGAGACAGGAGCACAAATAGCAGAACAGATCAGAGTAGTGAGGTTATAAAGGAGTTAAAATAATCTGAGGGCGGAACCCCTCTGTTGTGAGGCCAGGCTGAGAGAATTGGGGTTGTTCAGCCTGGAGAAGAGAAGGCTCCAGGGAGACCTTCTTGAGGCCTTTCAGGACTTCAAGGGGCCTGTCAAAAAGATGGGGACAGACTTTTCAGGAGGGCCTGTTGTGACAGGACAAGGGCTGATGGTTTTAAAATAAAATAGGGATGAAATTTTTTACAATGAAACACCGAAATCAAGCAAAGCAGTCATCCCTTCCCTTGCCTTCCCTTGCCTTCCCTTGCCTTCCCTTCCCTTCCCTTGCCTTCCCTTGCCTTCCCTTGCCTTCCCTTGCCTTCCCTTCCCTTCCCTTTTCTTCTTTTTTCAAACTGATATGCGATACGAACAGTTTAAAATATGGCGGTTTACTAAGACACACTAAGTAAATAATAATAGGGATATTTTTATCCTCTTTCTGATTCATATTTATTCTTTTCATTTTGAAATGTGTTTGTTATATTATTTCGTAATTGTCATTAAAGAAATGTAAAATATATTTATATAAAATATGGGTTATGTATTTTTTATTAAATAAATACATATAAATAAAAAATTTATACATATATATCTACAGTTTTGAAGTTATTAATTCAAACCAGGAGGGACTAATTCACAGGTCCCTACAACAAAGCGGTTGTTGGTACTGTTGATTGACTCATTTGCTACACTTTTGCTGTTAAGCTGGAGAGCCTTTGTTATTATTTCCTACTTAAGATTCATGCACAGAAGGTGAATATTTGTTATGCATACTCCACTTTGGCGTTTTCACTATCTGTCTATTCTGACTGTAAAAGTAAAGGCTATGTTTACATTATCAAATATTGTTGCTCAGTAGAAGTAAATTTGGTTAAGCACCCACAATGTTTGTCTTCTGCAGAAGAGCGGGAATGTTCCTTAGGATTAGCTCTAGTCAGGCCCCATGGGCTGGGTGCTGTTATTGGTTGGAGAGCTCTGATTTGTGTCCCTGTAACACATCTTCCAATTCAGTTTTATCTGAGAGATATTTTGCTTCAGAGTGGGAGGACACAAACAGGAGACTCTTTCAAAAAAATGCTCTGCTGATCTGAGCTAGCATGTTAATGTTCGTGCAACTGATGTCAACCAAACCATGGTTTAGGGTAAATGAGTCAATTAGGACCCATTAGACCAAGCAGGTGCAATGTCATTTTTAGCAATTTCAGCAAAGTGCAGAAAAGACAAAGAGGGAGATGAGATGCCAACTTTTCACCTAACTTCAATAGCTTCCATTTGAGAAATGGATTAAATACTGTCTGAAAGTTCTTCTGATAAAAAACTACAGAATACATGTTATAATACCGACAGTACTTATTCCAAAATTATGATGCTGTTTTCTCCATGTCATTCTAAATTTAATGTAATTAACTCAGTGTCTAATTCAATGCTTACAAATGGTTAAATTACATATTTAGTGGAAGGAAGGAGGAGATATTTAAACTGCTGAGAATGGAATTGGCTTCCCTGCTCATGGTATTATGATATCTTGCCTAGCCACAGATTCCAAATGTCGGTAGCTGTGAATCAAGCTTTTCTAAAAACTTTGAATAGATATCGCAGAGAATGAACAAACACTCACCAGTGGGTAATTTAGTGGAATTCTGAAGAATAGGTAGGGATTAAGTTCCAAGGTTCTTTAATCTCTAATTTTGTTGTCTATTAACAGAGCATTTCAGCTACGTAAATTTCCCTCAACATAGTTGGTTTCATATCTATTCAAGTCAATGACAGAGCTCCCACAGGAGAGTCAGAATCAGCTTCCTGAAGAATAGAAACACGTTTTTGAGAAATTCTATCTCTATGACTAATTCTGATGTTTGATGCCTTTTTGCAGTTATTTGATATAAATGAGAAGTTTGTAGGAATCTGAACCTCAGAAATTATTAAATATTATATTATAGGAGATCTATCTGATTTATGCTTAATACTGTTAAAGAAAGGGAAACTAAAATTCACTGTGACAAAGAGTTCTTCTATTCTGAAACCAACAACAGTCACTTGGACAACACTGTATTGATAAATATGAACTATTTCCTATTTTAGTAATTAGAAAATGCTAGAAGTGTTTTCTGTAGTCAAAAGTGTACCATGTCCAATTAACAAATTGTGCAAATAAAATTATCCAATACAAAATTATTTGCTATTTCCATTTTTATTCATTTCTTATTATGTCTGGTACAAGTATACACCTTCCAAATTAGTCAATATATTTGGCAGTATTGCTGTGCTTATGCTAAACACTTGGTGAAATATCTGCAATATTTATTATATTGAAAATATAATTGTTTTCTTGATAAGCTAAAAGTCATAGTAAATACTTTCTCCCAATATGGAATGAAGCTTTCAAAAAAAGATAGACCTAAAACCATAAGGACATTTTCATGTTGGTGTTCACAAATAGTAAACTAATTTCTGATTATACATTAATTTTTCCATGGTTCTATATAGCACTAAAGTGAGTTGATATATACTTGTTTGTTTTCTGAGTAGCAGATATCACTGAAATGAACAGTTAATAGTACTAACATCATGGGTGAGCTCCCATGTCCTCGATCATTTGACAAGAAGACAACCACTTCACTCAGTGACATAAAATCAAACATTCATTTAGTGGATGGGATGGCTGTTGGGGATTGATAGCAAGTTCTGTTCAACACAGATGCACTTGCACACTCGTGCCTGTTCTGCACAAAACAAGTTCACACCAGTCACACTCTCCTGTCCAGCTGTGACTGGCAAAATGGACTCAGGAGAATACGACACTCCTTTGTCCAACGAGTCAAAGTGTCCAGGTCCTAGCTGGTAGACCTGTTTCATGTGCCATGATTCTAGCTTGGGCTCACTTTGGTACAGTGTTGAAAGTTCAGTTATATGTTTCCATCATCCTTTGTGGGATTATTGTTTTTTATTTCAATTTTCTATTTCCATTTATTGCTTTCAAAATTAGATACCCTGTATAAGCTACCACAGTCCCCTGATTAGTTCAGCTTAGGCCAGTCTGATTTGCTCTTCATCTAAACCCAATTAGTGATCACTGCCTGGGCCAGTACTACCTTCTGGCATCCTGTCCTAAATGTCTTATAAGGATATAAAGCTCTTAAGAGTTCACCTCTGTTTCTCTTTTTCTTTGCCAGAAAGAAGTAATTTCTTTGCTTTGTCTGAGCTTTCAGTAAGCCTCCCCCATAAGAATTGTGCTCGAGTTGTTTTCCCAGGGCATACCAAATTCATGAAATGAGTTAGAGTTTGGCAGATGTAGTCATGATCTTACATACTTGAGTGTTTATTTTGGATAGGCTTCGCCTCTGAATGTATTAATGGTTGTTCTGAGGGGTAATATTTTCAAACAACTTGCATAAAATTCAGTTAGATCTCTGACTGTGATGAAAAAGGCAAATGAATATAGAAATAATGTTCTGTCAAACTGGTTATGCAAACGCTTTCATTAACAAAATAAACTTAGAAAACACACCCCAAGACACAGTACACTCAAAAAAACTACGACCTTTTTGCTGGTGTTTGTCTAATGAACAGCTTCTTCCAGAACTTCACTGTTGTAACAATTAAAGGCATTTATAAACATTTTATTTTGTGTGTTAAAAAAAAGAAAAACCAAAACATTTTCCAGTAATAATTACTCCCTTGATTGTTCATGTTAGGATCATAGATAATTCAGGTTAGGACTTCAGGACGTCTGAGTCCAGCCACCTGCTGCAAGCAGGGCCACCTTTGCTATCAGAACAGGATGTTCAGAAGTTTGTCTGCATCAGTCTTGAAAACCTCTGAAGACCCAAATATTG
>JAVSBS010025119.1:23210-36255 GCA_033124195.1 Coracias cyanogaster | reverse complement strand
AGGAAGAAATTTTTGATGCTGAGGGTGGTGAGAGCCTGGCCCAGGTTGCCCAGAGAGGTGGTTGATGCCCCATCCCTTGAACCTTTCCAGGTGAGGTTGGCCGGGGCTCTGAGCAACCTGCTCTGGTTGCAGATGTCCCTGCTCACTGCAGGGGGTTGGACTAGATGAGCTTTAAACATCCCTTCCAGCCCAAACCAATCTGTGATTCTATGAATAATTCTGTGAAATACTCCCACGTCCTGTGATTACAGGTACAAGCCTTCTCGTCACATGAAGAAGAGAAAAACTAGACCAGACTTATTGTCAGCATTTTAACTGCAGCATTTCCTAAACCAGCTACATCACAGGAAGCCTATTCATGTTTCATGTGGTGTTAGCAACGGTTGAGTACTACCAATGACAGGAATGGTGTGACAAGTTAAGGCAATTTATCTAGACAGACACCTTCCCAGAGTACCCCGCTGTTCTGCTCCCCTTTAAGAGACCTACACCCTAACTCTGAAACTATCACACCTTGATATATACAGTGTATTTTTTCAATAAAATCCCATTTATTCCTGAAGGCTTCTGTACTTCTCATGTTATGAACGTTTGTGCATCACTGCTGGACCTGGAGGTCTTACTGGAGCTGAGGTCACATTTAGCTGTGTCTTACACAGATCCTTGAAATATGTGTATATATATCATAGATGTATATGTGTAGGTTTGTGGTTTACAATAATAAAGAAGACTATAAATAAAGAGAGACTGTCTTTTGTTAGAATCTACTGCCGGTTAGAAAACCAAACAAGTTTGCGATGCTCAAACCCCTCTGCTCATTAGAACAGAAGCAACAAACTTCAAACGGAGTGCAAGCTGGGATCAGTGACTCTAACGAAATTTAATTATGCTAATTAGCTTGAGAGTCAGAGTGAAAAGGTGACTGGTATCCATGTAAGGGAAGATGTTAGCAAAGAGAGGTGAGAATGTTGTTAGCCTTGTGGGGGAGAAAGAGATAATTATTACCTAAGCAGAGGGGAAGATTGCAATGTGTGCTATACAGCCATATATTAAAAACCAAGAGCTACATAAAGTATTTACAGTCAAGCCAGGTGAAGGGAAACAGAGGTGCAAAGATGGGAAGCAACTCACTTTTTTCTATCTCTTTCTCTACTGTATCTTTCTGTGTGGCCTAATGAGGTGAGGCAGCTTAACTCCGCTGCCCTGTGAATAAATCAGCACCTGAGTTAGGAGCTGTGCCCTCCCTCCATCACCCCGGTGACTCCAACTCCCCGTTCCTGCTGGGGGCTGAGGCTGGATCTCAGCTGAGGTTTGTTTTCTTCTTCCCTGTTATTATGTGTGCCTGAAAACATCTCTTTATTAGGCAGCTTTGCTTCGAAGAGAGAATAAAAAGTTGAAATAAAGGTTGAAGAATAAAATCCACCTCTGAACCTCGAAGCGGCATGGAAATGAAAGCTGTTGTGAGGAATGTCTGCCTTTTAAATTACTCATCCATCACTCATCTTGGGCAATAAGCACCCAGCTAGGTCTGGTGTAGCGAGTTCACTCTCTGGAGGAAAATGGTTTATGCGAGGTGGGAGTTTATATCTCCCATTTATTGTCTGACTGAATGTGTAATAAAAGACAGTCCAAGTCAGAGTCAGGTCATTAGCATCTGTTAATACGGGAGCATTTCACAATTTGACATATCCTGGCCAGAAGACAGGATAGAAAATGGGAGCTATGAGTGAAAAAGATAAATTAAAAATGACATCTACCCTAACCTTCATTACATTATTAAAGCTCTTTCCATCTGATCTCAAATGCCATGTGGATGGGTCAATTTGCAGATTGCCGTGGACATCCTAATGTTCATGTAGGCACTTCAAGACAAGCTGTCATAAATAGTTAAGTTGCCCTGGGAGCAGCGCCAAAATGCATTTGGGTGATGGCTGCAGAGATGCCTGCTAAAAAGCAAACAACGCATTAGCAACCCTTAGAGTTATTGTGCAAATGGAGTGTGAAATACTGCTCCATTGCCCTGCACTATAACATTTTGTCTCCCTGATAATGATTAAGAGAAGCTTTGCTTGATTTGATGGTGGGTGGAAAGAAGGGTGTGAAAAATGAAGAAAACCTCCTTCGGATGTTTCACTTGACCTTCAGGAAACTCTAAGGGAGGTTCCTGTGATCTGCACACAGAGGAAATAACTGGCTTTGTTTGTTCTAAAGCCTCGTGCTGAATTTAGAAGCTCGGGGATGCAGGATGTGGAATTACCATAAAGTAAAACGTCCCAAGCAGTTATTAAATATTTAAAAGGCAATCTGAACCTAACTGTTGGCTGAAATCAATGAAGGGAGGAAGATCTGACTGTAGCCCTCGGGAAGAAATGCTGCACTTAAAACTCACGAGACTGGAACTGATTTGTGGCTCTGTGTTAATTTACTGGAAATTATTCTTTTTGTGTTTTCATTATTATTATTAATGATAACACTTCATACTTTCAGAACATCTTACATCTCAAAGCGTTTCAAATAATTAAGCCTCCTAGTCATAGAATGATTACTGCTGGCAGAGTACAAAATGCAATGCCTTAAAAGGTGGGTAGGTACCATCCCCTTTTACTGCCAAGACGGAGAGGGATGGAATGATTTGTCTAGGCTTGCATCAGGGGCAGACGCAGGGGCAGAACATACATTTTTTGACCCACAGCTCCACTTAACTGTGCCGCTTGTCCAGAGCATTCACTTAATCTGCTTCCTGCTACCAACTGGTAGGCACAGAAGTAAAGGCTTCAGCAACTGGCCCGAAGATTGCTAACATCAGTGGCAATGCTCTGAAGAAGCAGCCTGAAAATTTGGTCTTTTTTTTGCACGTGCGTTTTATTTTCTGCTTGCCAAACACAAGGACACTTGACAACCTCTCCAAAAATGTAAACTACTTTGGAAAATGGAAAGCTCAGTGGCAGAGCCAAACCAGAGAAAGCAGGGGTGTAGTCATCTGCTTAACTACTAGGCTAAACTTCTTCTGATAACTGCTTTTATTTTCACACACTGAGTAAAAGATATTACAGGGATCAAACACTTATGTTGGGCCAAGCCAGAGTTCTTCCAAGGAACAGGCTGAGGCAAAGCATTTGTGGATGTGTCACTACCCCAATTTTTCCAGAAAACAGGATGAATGCCTTTGATTTGCAGTGAAAAGCTTTCATCAGTCACCATTTGTTACTGAAAAAGAAAGAAATAGAAAACAAGGCTCAATCAGTAACTGAAAACTAGCAGGGAGAAGTTTGCTTTTGACATCCTATGTAGTTTTTCAATAGTTGCTGCAAGTTTTGCTAGATTTAGGGGCTAGATAATCCGCCTCTGGAGAGAGAAGATAAGAATTTTTCTGCCAGCTGAAGAGCTGTGCTTAGTACCATATGAAAAAACCATGATAGGTTTAGCGAGACCTTGAGAGTATGCTGTGATTAATTAACTAGATCACTCCAATACCCAAATTAATAACATTATCCAGGGATCAGAAAAGGCAAGGATACTACTCCAAAATGAGAGTCACGTCCTACCTAAATTCACAGAAACAAAGTAAGAGAAAGAAGAGATGGATTCTATTTTCACTGCTGAAGTTGGAGCAATAAATTTCCAGCTTAAAATTGGAGCTTCTATTATAGTGGAGAGCTCCATAGCTGTAAATAATAAAAATATTCGTTTTCCTACTCCCTGCCAAGCATAAGTAAAATGGAAAAAAAAAAAAAAAAGAAACAAGAATAATGAGCGTGATGGATTTTCTTTCGCTAACTTTGGGCACAAACATAGATGAAGCCCATGGTCTGCATCTCTGCCTCAGCTGATCAGTGGCAACAGGGCGATGGGTTCTTGTTTTTCATCATAGGACAGCACATGGAGAAGCTACTTTGGAACACGGGTGGCTTTCATTGCACACGTGTGGGACATAGCAGCACATATCAGGATATGGAGAGGGACTGCTTGGCTTGGGCAATGGATCCTTTGGTTCTGAGGTCAGACATAAGGGAACAGCCCTAGGCTTGCTGAGCCACAGGGGCTGAGCTCCTCTTTTTGTTTCAGAAAGATTGTCCTTTGCTCAAGTTAAACTATTCCTCTTGTAGAAATGAAGGTCATGGGCTCCGGAAGCACCAGCATTTTACCAGAGTCAGATCCACACATACATGCACAGAAGCTTGGAGTAAACTTCCTCCCTCTGAAACTCACAGCACCTCTGTTATTCCCAGTATGGATTTTTTGCTATGCTGAGTACATAAAGAACACCAGCTGAGACCAAAGGGCATTTGGAGCAGGGAATAGCTTCAGGCAAACACTGCAGAGTTAAGAATTTGTTTGACAAATTTAGCCTCCTTCTGTATTTACAGATTATTCATGAACAGACTTTGATTTGTTCAAATCTGCAGTGCTGGTCAAACAGAATTTGCCACATCCTAGTTTCTCTCAGCAGTGTCCTTGACCTGGTTTGGGGAATATATTTATGCTTGAAAATATCCCACTAATATTACAAGCTAATATAGTTTAAAGGAGCATAATAAGCTGGGTTTCCAATGAGGTTTCAGTTTTGAACCTGGCTAGCCATCAAATACTTTGTTTTTTTTCCATGAGCTCACTAAGTATTTTCAAACCAGTTGCATAAATGTGATATGTGTGTTTGTGAGCATAGAAAAGTGATACCAGTCTTTCATAAATCCTATACAAGTGCTCCATAGATCCTATGAAAGAGAATTTGCAGATTTGACTCAATGTGTCCAAACACTTTTTAAGTGTCTGCCTTCTTCTGTCCGTTCACTGTTTCATATATCCACTGCAAATCTGAAGAGAGATTTGAACTTCATATATAAACCTTTATATATATTATAGCTATTATAATAATTAACATCGGGGCTTTGTGATTAATACAAAAAATAACCGAGTTCAATTGAACTTTTACCAACTGGTGTGCAAAGGCGCTGGGGATGATATAGGTCCTGCAGAGCACATTCAAACCTCAGCAAGGTCAGATCTTTCAACTTTCTGAGACACTGTTCCTAAAACAAACGCTGCACTTCTATCCTACACATTGTATGCAGTATCAGCAGGATAAATTCTGGAAAACTGCTTGAACAGTGGGTTTCTGGCAGGGGTCTATGACATTTAGGGGCATTTTCTATATTAGAAATTTACTGCATGGCTCTGCAGGAAAACTTTTCTAATAAAGTTGATTTTACTCCTGAACTTTGTCCATTTTAAAGAATGAATCCTATTTACTAAAAGAATTTCATAAAGTCCCTTTAATGCAAGGTTGTTGTTTTGTTGAATGTAACAGGAGAAAAGCTGCTGGAGGGTCAGGATTTCATAAGTGCTCTGGATGTAAGTAGGAAATGTGCAGACATATCACTGGGTATTTGTACTTGATTTTACATGTATTTCATTATTAGTACTTTTGTAAGCACTGTTTAATTAGAAGGTAAATCAGATGTGAATTGCAAATGGTGTCTTCAAATACATGCCAGCAATATTTATTTAGGAGCTAATCATTTTCGGCAGAAGCCTGAGAAATGTTTTCATCCCAGGTGTTCAAAGTAGTAATAGCCAATTTCTGTTCCTACTTGGTGCTTATAAATGCATTAGCACAGTCTGTTTGGTGGCTTTCTAAAGCTTTTCTTTTAATGTTCCATATAAAAATTTGCAGGAGAATCCCTGATGGAGGGAAATCTCAGATAAGAAGCAAGAGCTGGAATCGCCTTGTGTTATAAACTTTATATCCACTTTACAGCTCGATAGACAATGGCCAAAGGTTTCCACTTTAAACACCATCATACATCATATAATGATGATTAGAAATTCCACAACTGTTGACAGATTCATGAATATCATTCTGGTCTGGAAATCTCGAGACATTAAAAGAAAATGCCATGGACCATGACATATCTCTTAAGCATACCCTTTAACACACAGCCAGCCTGAAACAATCAGAGCATTTATGGGTGTGTTGCTACAAGGTGAGGACAAAACAGGAAGAATACAACAGGGTCTTATCTTCTTAGTTTTGGAAAACAGAAAAGTTGAGGAAAATGTTAGACGTGCCAGATGTTGTCTCTTTTAAGAGCTGAAGGTGTTATGCATAACCCGGCTAGGAGAACAGATCTTTCTGCTCTCTTGAGTTTGTCTCCGAGCACGTTTCATTGCATACAAATCTCTCCAGCACTCAGTTTGTTTCCCTACAAGTGCTAGCAACTCAATGAGTCTGTAAAGAAGACAAAAATTGAAAATAAAACAAAACTCAAAGTGATTCTGATATTAAAGGAAATATCAAACTGGGCTTCTCCAGCGTCACTATCCACTGTTGTTCTGACATGATACCTCAGAAGGTATATATGTATGTGAAGGTGAGGGCACAAAACCTCTGGCATTGCTTTGGGACTGTATAATCTATCTTCTGAACTGGTTTGGCTCTTCCTCTCTGTGTGAGGAAAAGAAGAAAAGAGAAACATGCTTGGCAGCACAATGGTGATGGAGGCAGCAGGCTGAAGGTCTACCTCTGATTGGCGCCTTCTGGAACCAACAGAAGAGGACAAGTGATGACATGCAAACCTGTCCCCTGTCCGGTTCCCTCCTCTAGAATATTGCAGGCTCCTTTCCACAGCTTCTCAAACAGCATCTCCAGGAGATATATTCAGAGTCCTTCTTGCAAGAGCTTTAAGTATCCATTTGTTTCTGATGAGAGATTCTGTGTTTACTCCCCCAGTGGTTTTTCCACAAGATGTAGAACTGGCTGATGTCAAGAACTATTACAATCACACACCCTCACAATGGCATAATGAGATTTTCTTCCTTTATCTGCAGTGTTCTTCCTCAACATTTTCCATAAAGATGCTGTTTATGATGAATTCGTTCCTCTGATTGCAATGTAATTTACATTTATATGATCTGTTCGAATTTTGAAATAATGGATTCTAGCTTTGTGTAAAACTTTGTGACTTTGAAAATCTCATAAGTACAGATTTTAAAAAATGAAGCAGCCTCTTGTTTAACTAAGTAGGATTCTTTCCTATGCGGGTTAGTCCTTGGGTATTGTAAAAATTCTTCTCTGAATCTAATATTTAGGTCATTTCTTAATACACAAGTTGCCCGCAAGCTTAAAATAGACAGAAATTCTTGTAAATAGTTAAAGATATTTTCTGCCTGTGAATCTTGTAGAATACAAACAACTACAAGCATCGGTCTCCTAAGAAGGAAGCAATATATTGGACTTTGTTATTTTCATTTTCTTTTCCCAAGTTCATCCATCATGCTTCTGCCAGTGGCATCCATCTACTTTCCAGTCCATCAAATCAACTTAAAATAGCATTTGCTTTTGACTGGCTTTGAATAACAACTGCCAGAACAAGATGGAAAGTCCATAACTCTGATTTTTAAATCTGATTCAAAACAGGTGTTCCCTATCATGGAAAAGCTGGTTTCAGTCTTTCCTGCCCTTACCCATCACTCTTAGCCTGTGGCAGCAACGTGCTGCTTTTCCTGCCCCTGTTATAATGGTAAAACTGTTGTTTTGGCCACTCCATAAATGTGATCTGACAACAGAAGTTGACTGATAAAGGTGGGAAAGGGAAGCTCAGACTGAATTCAGGTAGCAGACCACATCGTCAATGCAGTAGTTCAGCCTAACAACTCTTAACACAACATCGTTGGAAAGACTTTCTTACACAATAAATCTTAATTTATGGGAGCCTGGTGCTGCTTGACACAGCCTGTACAACTGGAATATTTCCTGGTTTGCACTTCCTTTTAGTTTGTCATTTATTTCCCTTGTAAATATTTTACACTGCTTCAAGTTATCCTTGGTGTAGTAACGAAGCGGCTTCAGAAAGTGCTTTAATATGTGAAAAGCTGGGTCAAGCAATGGAGATGGGAGTGCTCTGTTGAAGGAGGACAGTGTTCAAAGGAACCTGACTTTTACAATTGACTGGGAAACCAGAGATTATTCTTGTGCCGGATTTGCTCTCTGGGATCACAGGCAATTTAGGAACAGAGATGCATTTAGCAGAAGCAGTAATGATCTTTCCTTTTAAGCCTTTGATGCTGCTGGCTGTATATGTTTTTATGCATAAAAAACACACACTTTCAAGTCCAACCAGTCAGTTATAAAAGCTATTTTCCCCATGTGCTTATTATCCATCTGTCAGGCAAAAATACATATTTTGTAGGTGAAGTGAAAGCCTGGTTTTATATCTGAGAAGCACTAGACTGTTTAAGATCAGTTGTAATAAGTTAGCAGTATCTCAGCACTGACATTTTAAAATGACCTATGGAGGGAACAGAACTACAAGGTTGAAACGTGTCCCCAGCTTAACCCCTGAAGTGCTGACTTCAGACAGAGCTAAGAAGATAGCCCAGAAAAATGCCCTGTAAACACTTCGCGCTATTTTTAAGGAGGTAGATGAGTCTTTTCAGGTTCCCTAGCTTGTTTGTGCTTTTGTTTGGAAATAGTGCATGAGCAAGGCAAGTATCTCCTGAGCTATCATAGAAATAGTTGGTATGGTGTCTGTATAGCTCTCCTCTTTGGGCTTTAGAGTTGAAAGAGAAGGGGAAAAGTCTGGAAGAGAAGCAGGAGAGACAGGAGCAACAGGACCTTCTTGTGGCCTTTCAGTACTTAAAAAAAGCCGCAGTTATGCACTGAACAATGGGATTGTTGGGGGAAAATACAACGAAATGGTGTGTGAATAATCAGCCTAATAGGAACAACGTGTCAGACTGAAGTCCTTATTTATAAATATGTGGCTGCTTCTCTTAAGAATAGACTATTCTATTAAGAAATAAAATAACAATTATCCCCATGTAAGTTCTGCTATTAGAGAAGACTGGTTTTGAAAACTGCTCCTGCTGACTCTTTTGGCCCACAATTAAAAAAAAAATAAATGCTTGTATTTATCTTAATACATCTAAGTCCAGGAAGACTGCCTATGAAAACACCACAGGCATTACTTTCCATTATTTTAATTAATACTTGACCTCTCTGCCACATTTAATTTAGTTCCTCCAGTTTCCCCCAAGTATAACACTTCTCTTTTTGTTAAGCTATAGCAAAAGTCATAACCAGGTATAGAAGACAAGTTCATGTCATCCACCTGAAGCCTTCTGGTGTATTTAGACTTGGCGTAATTAAAGAATTAAACTTCAGAAGCCAAGGTGCTGGGAAGAGTGATATGGGAGTAGGGGGCTGACAAAGATATAAGGGGTGAAATCCTGTGTTCTGTTAGGTATTTGTATTTTTTTTTTTAATTCTTAAAATGTTACTGTACATTCCCCAGGTTTCAGACAAACTGAGGGCTCGGATTGAGAAGCCCAGGTCCTCTCTGCAGATCCTGAAGAGAATGCTGGCGAGTGCTGTGTGAAGGCAGGTGATGGTTTGTGATGTCTGTGGATTGAGGCTGTTAGACCAAGTGCATGTGAATCAGGATCAGACTGTGCCTTTCATAAGGTTCTCGGATCGAAGGGAGTCAACAGGGCAGGCTTTGGCTTTGAATGTACTTAATCTTTTCTACAGGGAAGACTGTGTAGTTGCCTAGTACTCTTACTCAGTCATTTTCTGCCTGCCCGTCCAACAAACCATCTGTACCAGGGTCCTTACCGTGATAGTTTGAGTTAAAAAAAGTTGAAGCCTTTCTTTCTTCTGCTGCCTGCCTCCCTTCCCACCTCCTGGTGTACAGATTGGCACTTGCTTAGGGCAAGCACTCCAAAAATATCACAGCCTCCTCAGAAGGAGTTTTCCAACAGGAGGATGGAAAAGGGAACAGAATGGGTACAATTATTTCTTGTAAACTGTTTGTTCAGGGGCTCGTGATAATTCTGTGAAGAACAGAAGGAAAGGAAGGCCAAGAAAATACTTAAAGGGTGTCTCTTCTTAAGTTTTAGGATGGTCCTGTCCTTAAATAGAGCAATCGAGGATTTTGATTCATAATACACAAGAATCCTGAAAGTAATAGATCTGAGTTCTATAACCTGAGACAATTTCTAATTAATATAACAAGTAGAATACTAAACACACTTAATTGAAGAGCAAAGAAGCATTTAACATCAATACCCCTTTTCCATCTACTATACCTGACAGCCAGCTATACCATCCAGGAACCTTAAATACCCCCTGTCTTGTGGAGCATAACAGTGACATCTTACTTAGATCAGAAAATAAATCACTTCGCATGTCTTTATAAAACTTTAAATCACTACCAGACAGTGGAGCTAAAGAGCCACACACAGAAAGCAGAGGAACGGAAGCAAGGTTTTTTTTCTTCATACTTGTGTGGAGTATGTGAATCAACAAGAAGTCGAACAGATATAATTCATTTTTATGGCAGTGTTAAGTCATAATATATCTGATTGAATGCAAAGTAAAAAGCAAGTATGTTTTGGGGCTAAATTCAGTCCTGTCACACGGGGAGTAGCTTTAGTGGATTCAGAACAGATTTTTATCCACCAAAAGAAACACGGTAGCTATTCTTTCCAGTTTCTTTGGAAAAGAAAAAGGGAATGCAGCTCTGAAGTCTTCCCCATCCAATTTATTTAATGCTACATGCTAACGACTTGAGGCCAGTTCCCAGTGCAATTGCTGGAGACTTGGTCCTCTAGTGCTTGTGGAGAGGGGAGAAGCAGCAGCCTTTCTGAAAGGTTTAACAGTTTCAGCTCCAGGCTGTTATTTTGAAGGAAGTGACATGGAGCTGCTGAGAAGAAATTGCACATGGACACGCTGTGCTAAGCAGCAGGAAAAAGCCTGTAATTTAAGGTCCACTTTTACTGTCCTGAAAGGCTTTTCTGGCATAAGGAACACAAAGTTTTCTGCCTTATTAGTGAAAACAAAAAAAGCATGTTTGGAGGGTTTTTTCCTGTCCTAAAAGATGCTAGTCTCCTTTATGGAGGCTTGATTATCTTTGTACCCTGATCTGCAGCTTTAATACTCTCTGGCTACATGCGCAGATCTTGTACATCAGTTCAATACTGCGGAACTGCAGCCTTTGTCCACCCCATGAATTCAGATCTGATGAGGATAAGTTCGGGATGCACAGAGAGAGAGAAAGCTACACAAAACCTGGATCAGCTGTGCACTACTAGAGCTCATATCCTCTTTGTAGGTATCCAGCCACTACAGAGACAGAGAGTCACAAGCACGGGATTAGTTTGGATTCACTGCCCTGCAGCTACCAGTGAATTGTGGCACATTCATTTTTAAAATCAATTGGCATCTAGTTCATGTTTGCAAGAGTGAAACAAGATTGAGGCGGATGTTAAAAAACAGGGTGGTTGTACAGTGGGTGACGGAGAATGGAGAGATAATTTTCTTCACTTTTACTGGTTTATATTGATATTATTCATATAACTACAGCAATAAAAAGTGGTTACTTCAGCTCCTCATCTCATTCACTACACAAAATAGAAGCTTATTTCCTTTTCTCAATTGATAATAGTTAATTAGCAGGCACTGCAGCCTGGCATAATATCTTGAGGAATGCTTGTTAACTGCACCTCTGAGCTAAATCCTTTGGCTCCTGAGCCCATTTATGCGGAGATTGCTGAGGAGAATGCGCCCTGAAATTATTTCTAAATGACTGCATACACAAATCCCTTCCATCCTCTGCTCTGTTATTTCTATCTGTTAATGGAAAAACATTCTTGGTATTACCGCATAGTTATTGGAGCCATGCTTCCTATTTTCTGAAAAACAAATTGCAATGCATTTGCAAATGCGCTCTATCTGGAAACAATCCAGTGTCTGGACAACCTCGGGGGTATGAAGCTTTGTCTAACTACATGCGGGCTGGGTGCAGGTAGCAGCTTGCAGACTTTTCTTTCACTTCAGGAGGTTTCAAATCTAGCTAAGGAAGGGTGAGGGGGTGGGATTCAAACAGGAGCATCCTTGTTGTACTTGGCTTCCCTGCTGTGCCACCAAACCAGCACAGGGGACTCCTAGTCTCATGGTGTTCCACTCAAAGCACACACTTCTTATGGGAATGGGGCAAAAAAGGGAACCATGTAAGCTTAATATTACAATAAATGGATTAGTCTTTGCATTCCCTACTCCCTTCTGCCTAATTCAGTCAAAACTACCCATTGGTTTGTCCCGTGGGCCCTCCACAGCTCAGAGAGAAGGGGCTTTTCCTGATTGTGCTCCCTTACTGCCTTTGGGTTTGTCAGGGTGCTGAAGTTGGTTAGTCACAACTGTGAAATCCCTTGGTAGACAATAATTTGTTTCAGAATTTAATGAATACTCAATAAAAGGTATATTAATCTCAATGAGCAGTGTGAGGATGAGCATGCAGGACATTAAATTTACTATGATGCTCTTGTGCCTTAATAGTTTTTGTGCCATTAATAGTTTTTCCTATTCTAGCCAGTGAAGAACCTTGAAATTTTATTGCATGGATATACAAGAGCTTGTACAGTTAAGTGCACACCTCATGATGGGTGACTGGATGCTCTGGAAGCTGAGCTTGTCCAGGTTAGCTTGCAGATTAGATTAATGTTGGAAAGAATAAATGAATAAAAGTTATTTATCCCTACCCTTGTGAGTGAACATGTCATTTTTTTCTAACCCACGTGCCCAAGTCATCACACACTTTGCACACACAGTGATGGTAACTGCTGGAAATACACTGTTGTGCATAGCTGCAGGCTTCCGTGGCTTTGGTGAAGCTGGCTGCAACTGTGCAACAAGCTTCAAGTGAGATGCAGGTTGGTGGCTTTGCAGCCCTTTGCTCATTCTCAACTTCCCTGGAAGCACGTCAACCGTCAGTGCTTTCTGCTTACAAATGCCTCTGTCCCTGTTTGCACAGGGATCGAGGAAAGGACCAAGGACAAAGCTCAAAGCCACAAGTTGCTTCAGCAACCACATGAGGAGAAGACTCTGATTCAAGAACCACAGAATCCCAGCATGGTGGCGGTTTGAAGGGGCCTTTGGAGATCATCTTGTCCAACACCTCTGCCAAAGCAGGGTCACCCAGAGCAGGGTGCCCAGGATCACATCCAGGTGCATTTGGAATCTCTCCAGAGAAGGAGACTCCACAACCTC
>JAVSBS010025119.1:0-20564 GCA_033124195.1 Coracias cyanogaster | reverse complement strand
GCTTTGTTAAACCTCATACAGTTGACCTCAGCCCATCGCTCCAGCCTGTCCAGATCCCGCTGCAGAGCCTTCCTACCACCAAGCAGATCAACACTCCCACTTAAATTTGTGTCATCTGCAAATTCACTGAGGGAGCACTCAATCTCCTCATCCAGGTCATCGATAAACCTATTAAACAAGACCAGCCCCACACTGAGCCCTGAGGGACTCTGCTTGTAACTGGCCACCAGCTGGGTTTAACTCCATTCACCACAACCCTCTGGGCTTGGCCATCCAGCCAGTTTTTAACCCAGAGAAGAGTCCACCTGTATACACCACATGCTGCCTGCTTGTTCAACAGGATGCTGAGCGAGACGGTGTCAAATGCCTTCCTGAAGTCCAGGTAGACAATATCAGCTGCCTTGCCCTCACCCACTGGGCAGGTCACCTGGTCATAGAAGGAGATCAGGTTGGTCAAACAGGACCGGCCATTCATGAACCCATGCTGGCTGGGCCTGATCCCCTGGTTGTCCCACAGTTGCCACGTGAGCGCATCCAAGACGAACCTCTCCATAATCTTCCCCAGTACCGAGGTCAGGCTGACAGGCCTGGAGTTCCCTGGATCCTTCCTGCCCTTCTTGTAGATGGGTGTCACATTGGCAAGTTTCCAGTCATCTGGGACCTCCCCCACTGACCAGGATTGCTGATAAATGATGGAGAGAGGCTTAGCAAGTTCCTCCACCAGCTCCCTCAGCACTCTCAGGTGGCTTTCATCCAGCCTCATAGACTTGTGCATGCCCAATTGGCATAGCAGGCCATTGACTGCCACTTCCTGAATTATGAGGGGATCATTCTGGTCTCCATCCCTGTCTTCAAGCTCAGGGGGATGAACACCCTCAGGAGAACTGCTCTGGCTATTAAAGACCGAGGCAAAGGTCATTAAGTACCTCAGCCTTTTCCTCGTCCTTGGTGACAATGTTCCCCCTCTCATCCAATAGAGAATGGAGATTCTCTCTGACTCTTTTTTTGTTATTAATGTATTTGTAAAATTGCTGTTTATTATCTCTTGTCACAGTGGCCAGACTGATTTCTATCTGAGGAGACATCTCAGGAGGAGAAATCTTTCTCCTCTAACTTGAGGCAGCATGGTTGTGTAGCTTCTGGCATTTAAGTTTGGCTGGCTCATACCAACACCTAAACCACTCTAATTCCTGAGTTTTCCCGCTGTATAAAGGACTCTCAGGGAGGGGTGCCTAGGCATAAAATGCATTATAGAGATTCCACATCAGTCAGACTTGGATTTTTGCCTCGGAGCATTCAAGCCTATTTTGCTGCCAGTTTATGCCAGCACTGCAAGCTGTCCTCCTCAACTGCTGGCATAAATTGCTGCAACACACCCCTGTATTTCCTCCACAGGGAGCAGATTTGTTGAATTAGAAGGTGCAGTCTTTAGATAGCTACTTTCCCGGATGACATGCAGAGGCCAGGAGAGAGGGCTAGTGCATCAACTTGATCAGCGCTCAGTGAGAGACCAAAGTGTCACAGGAGCCAGCCCCACTTGCTGCACTTTGGTGGCTGGGAGGACAGCAGGAGGACTGCTCCATAATGAGGGGAGACAGGCACAGAAAGGGAACAGAACCATGATTACAGAAGAGAAATGAAGAGCTGCCTGAGTGTCACACTGGGAAAAAAAAGGCGGGGAGGATTAAGGACGGGATCAGCAGATACATGAAATAGGTCTACCGCTCTGTGACTCCAGCATGGCCCTGCTATCAAACCAAGGGAGCAGGGTGCAGTGAAACTGCCCTGGCCTGGCGAGCAATGATGAGGCCCTGGAAATCACGGCTGATGATTCCCACTCTTATTTTGATGGTGTTAGCAGTCTGTGGTACTTCAGGACCTATTTTCAGTGAGGCATTTCCTTGGTAACTGCAATCCATACAGTTTCAAATGCTTTTCATGTAAGGCTTGGTGGTGCAAGGAGCTGAAGTCTGATGTGTAGGCTTAGGATGGCGTCAGACTGAATAAAAGTAAGGCAAATTTCCCTTATCTCCTCTGTGCCATTATTAAAAGGCCACTAATTAGCGATATAAGCTAATGCGCCTAGAAGTTACCCAGCTCCACCACAGCTGCAGTGGCGTTATTCAGGAATGAAAGGGAGAAAGGATGAGCTTATAAATGAGAGGGATCATAACAGAGAATTTCAGCACTACCAATTAAACTGTGCCTCAAGGACTATCTTCACATTTTTAGTCATCTGGAGACCTGATGATAATTTATAGGAATAAATCACGTGGCAAATCACATGGTAACGCCCCTGTAACCTGAAATGATTGAGGCTCACCAGGGGTCAGCTAAAATCAGCTCAAGTAATTTTCACTTGGTTTCTAAACGTGCATGAAAAATGAGCTTTGAGTCAGCTGGAGAAACCAAAGGAAAAAATAAAAACCAAACAAAACTCAACACGCTTATGTTTTCTCCAAGGTCTGTGTTTGCCTGACCCAGAGAGCGCAGCCTGACCTTCAGTGCTTCCTCCAGCTCCTCTCTCACTGATGTTTGATACTTTTGCCAACTTAATAATCAGAATCCTGGCTTAAAAGAAGGAATTTGGTTTGGATAACAGAACTAGGGAGGAAACACATTCCAGCCTCTGATTCCAGGAAACCAGACAACACATGCAATGACGCATCAGATCAGACAATCACATCAGATTAAGACAATGAAGTTCAACCATTGGGAAAACTCAAAATGCTTCATCCCAGGACCTGTGATACTAGGTTGATAAACGGCGTGAGCTAGCTAGGCAGATTTTATTCACATATTCTGACTTCCAAACTAATTTCATATAAATAAACTGTTTGGAACAAATTTTGAAAACTTTATACAAGGTTGACTTCGCAGATTCTTCTTCCTTTCTCTTAGTACTATCCCCCTACCCCACTAGTGCTCTATCTGTATTTAAAGAACTTCCTAGTGGGGATCAGTATAAGCTACTGTCTTCTAATTGCTGAATCCAGTAGGCCTAAATAATTCACCAAAATTGCATTGTTGCACTTTAGACAATTTTTGAAATTACCCCATGTAACTTCATTAAACTTCAAGCATGGAATGGAAATTCAGGGGAAGAAAGATAACTATTTCTGTGTTATTAAATAATTCAGGTGGTAAACACATTCTCCCAAAAAGTCATCTAATAAGCGCTTCAGCCATCACATTTGAATTGTAAATGAAACCATTGTCTATGAGTTAGAAAAGCACATGCCATGTTTTGTTAACATAATCAGAAAAATGGAGCTGCCACAAACCCTTTCCCCATCTGCCAGTCATTGCATTAAATGTTCCTGCAGTTTTATTAGAATTCTCTGTCTCTGCAGATCCTGCTCAACTGTGAAATTGGAATTGCAAACAGAAATATCACATTTCTGTGTACTGTAGTGGATAAAAAGTCCAATTTTGACATGTGGAGAGGCAGGGGAAACTTTTTCATTTAGGGTAGAAGAACAGCACAGTAAATAGCCCCCGTTCCCACCACGTATGAGGCAGAAGGTAAGAAAGCGGCTGCTTTCTTTCTATAGCATTTTTCTCTGTTGGCAGGTAGAAACTGAGAGATGCAAGAGCAGCTTTGTGGCAGTAGCTTTAACAAAGGAAGGACAAAAGCCTGCCTGTCCTTCCAGTCCTTGGCGTGGGACACCAGCTGAAGGTTAATAAGCCTCTGTCTCTGCCGGGGATGCAGGAGTGGAAGAGTAGAGGCTGGGGAAGCAGTAGGCAAGCCCTGCTGCCTAAATTTGTGCTGTAGCCCTATTCTTACTAGACGTGTTGCAATTCTTTTATTATGCATTAGGTGTTTGCGAGGGTCTGTCTAGTTCTGGTAATATCACCTGTGCTGGGTGTTGCTGAAGCAACAAAGCTGATACAACATCATGATCCCAAAGAGTTTGGTGAGTCCAGTGGTTGAACCTATTTGTCTACGGGGAAAGTGTTTTTAAAAATTTCTTAATAAAAGGTCCCAATAAAAAGTGTTTCTCCACTTCACCGCTCTCCCTGCTCCTTTCTTCCCAACCTCACAGCACCTATGTTTCCATTTTTGAAAGTTTTACCAAGAATTAAATATAAACACTTTTGTACATGCTCATTTTCAGTTTGCCTGCACAGCACTTTTGCTTCCCTGCTGGAAAAAGAGAAATCTTAAAATGGAAGGAGTGACATGAAAAAGACTCTCTAGCTGTGCAGCCCCTATTGTGAGCACTTTGCCTCCACAATGCATAACCCAGCGGAGACTAAAAGAATGACCTCTGTGTTCTCAGGAAAAAAAAATAGCACCATATCTGTAAAACAGATATTGTTGTTGTTGATTTCAATGATCTCAGCCATGAAGTTTAATCAGTCCTGCATCAGCAGTACTTGATTTTTCAGCTCTTTGCATTGCTTGACATTCAGTCACAAAGAAAAAGTTAGAAGATACACAAAATTAGTCTAACGTTCTTCAAGGAATGCTGTCTCCTTTCACAAGAATAACTCTCTTTGATTTTTCTCTTGAGTTAATATAATGTTCAAGAGCTGATCAAAGATTTCTCTCATTTCCAAAACTGTTTCTTCATAATGTCTCTTTAACAGGCTGCCCAGGGCAGTGGTGGAGTCCCCATCCCTGGAGGGGTTTCAAAGCCATGGAGATGTGGTGCTGAGGGACATGGGTTAGCAGTGACATGGCAGTGCTGGAGTAACAGCTGGACTTGATGATCTTAAAGGTCTTTTCCAGCCAAAACAATTCTATTCTTTCCCTTGGATCAAAATCGTGGTCTATTTTTCTTTCTCATCATAACTGAATGCCCCTAGACACAAGCAGTAGGAAACATATGACCAGCTTCAGCATTTTGCAGTCACAGTGTGACACGTAATCTAACAAATTTACAGAAGAGAGACTTTTATACCTCTGCAAACTTGTCTGGAATAATTTTCAAAAACTGAAGTTTCTTGGCAAGACCTACTCTGCATTTCCTTGGTTCTGTTTCCTATGCAAAAAGCAACTGGTACTTTCAGTCTAAACGATTTTACCTTCCATCAAAGAAAACCGGTGAAAAATAAAAAGCAAACAGAAATTTGTTATAGGGGTGCATAACAGAGGTGTTTCTTTTCTCAGCTGCCATCTTGAATCTCTTCACAGTACTGTCATCAAGCAGAGCTGCTTGTATTTTAAAGTGTTGCATAGAGAAAATAGTCATGAAAAGTAACATGTTTGTAGCCCTCTTATAAAACAGGAGATTCTGCCTTTACCCACTTCACCTTTCCTTTGTGATGACCTTCTTTTTACTTGACAGCCTGGAAGCATGACATCAAGCTTACCATGGCATAAATTTACTGTTACGACCTTGATGCAGAACTAAATCATAAAAAATGGACAAAGATAGAAGTTGTGTAATAAGAACAAATGAGCAAAGACTTGAAGAGGAATTGAATTTGATTTTCTGCAAATGTAGCTTGTTCCATAGAGCGCAAAGCCATCTACAACAAAGCCGAGTCAAAGGACCTCAAACTAAGAGTTGGCAGACTATATTTTCGCTTGCAATCTTAATATAGCATTCCCAAACGTTAGGGTTTTGATCAAGCTTAGCCACTTAAAGAATTTATCTGTATCTGGGATAGGTGGAAATTTATAACACTTTCCACTTCCATAAGATATGTGAGAATTGAGACCCCTACAAACTGCTTTTGTCATTGTCACCTGGCTTGTCCCAAGCTGGTTTCCTTGTGGAGCATAAATACATACAACACTTAGTCCGAATCAGGCCATCACTAATTTACCCCATCATGACCTCAAAATGACAGGAGAGTTTAACCTCTGCATCAACTCTCCTTCCTTGCAAGGCTACCTGTTAGACACCCATTTAATACCAGTTTTTCCTGATGCATTCTCTAGATTTGTGGAAATGCCATGAAATCATCAGTTGCTTTTCTGCAGACTATAAATCATTTATCAGATGGCAAGAACTGACATACCCTAGGGCTGGTCTAGTAACCTCACCATGAAATGAAAGGCTCTACAGCATTTTCCCCATGGCCTGAGCTACTTTGTCTTCAAGCACAAAAAAAAAAAATTAAAAATCAATGTTTATGCACTGGAGTTACTACCTACAGTGGTGATACAGTTATAATATAGTATGGCTTCAATTTGGAGATATTAGTTTCCATCAGATTTTGCTACTGAAAAAATAGGACAGAAATAATATCAGTGAACAAGGAAAGGAGTTATCAACTGGGTAACAAATATGTTTTCCTTAGCTGGTGGCAGATCATCTTTAATGCCACCTGGCTGAGCATCTAACACTGTCCAGCAAAGCCTTACATATGTGCTTACAGGGTTTTGCTACTATTTCACTGGCGAGCTCTGGATCGAGACATACGAGGGCTGATTCAGCCTGCTCTGGCTTTGGACGCCAGTCTCCCTGTGAGGCTGGATGCTGCTCTGGGAAGAAGAGGGGATGACTTTGCCGAAGTCAACAGAGCTGCACTTGCTCATGCCAAATGAGAATCTGGCCCGTATTGCTGCTTTAATTAGAGTCATGTCAGAGCTGCTGTTTTGTACCTATCGATTAATCAAAATGATACATAAAACATATGGCTCCAGCAGGAGTAGGATAAGGGATAACATCTTCCAGTAGTCTTAGCACATGAATATTGAGTCCTCAGATAATACTTAATGGAAGCATATTTCAATCAGGTGTACAAAACCACAGGGATATGCTCATCACTATTAGGTGGATGCAAACAGCTGTCCACATGGAATAAATTTAATGACCTACTCCAGATGCTGTTGAAAACCAGCTCCAGAAATCCAGCAACCTGTCAATGCTCCTCCTGCCAAATTCAAGCTCCCAACTTCCAACCTGAGCTTTTCCTCTTTTAACAGTGCTTAATGATAGCTGACCCTGTAACTCCAGAGACAAATCAAGAGACATGGCCCAGGACAAAAACATTCTTTCCCTGAAGAGAAGTCTAGACATACCACAGCAATTTTTATTCTGCTGTTTCTGTTAACATTGATTAATCTACCTAGCCTGCAGTTTGAGAATCACCAGAGGCAATTTACATTAGTTATTTTGTGTGCATGGTTTCTCTCCATCTTTCCAATGTCTTTGTATCAAAGGAATCATGATGATTCTTTATTTTAGCCAGGTGATGTGGCACTAAACAGCTGCTACTCTGCCACTGTTCCGATATTTCCAGAAATACAGAACAGGAGTCCTAACCTCTTGTGGTCATTAAAGGTAGTCTTGCAATTTCCCACACAAGTCAAGATATTTTGCTCCCATGCCCTTGATGGAATCTTATCTCTGATTATTGTTCTGTGTTCATAAATGATCTGCTTTTCAGCTTCACACAGGTTTTATGCTGATTCCATTGAAACCCTTGGGTGGTTTCGGCACTTTATTACTCAGCTCAGTGAAACTGCTTTTTTAAACAACTAAGATGCCACTTCTAGCACCAAATGTGACTGCAACTTCAACACCATCCAGAGATACACAGCCTTTAAAGGCTTGTCTTAAGACAAGTAATAACAAAAAAAGCTGAAAGTCCAGTGTGGTTTACTCAACAAAAAGTTATTTTATGTGTATGTTGGAGTGTGGCCAGGTTGGTTTACATCTCTATTCTTGTAAGGAGTGACATGAATCTGTTGAAGGCCCCATTAGTGAAGACCAGACTTGACATCAGAAGGTGTAACCTGTACGATTCTATGTTTCTATATAGACAGGAAGAAGAAACTGTTTACTTAACGTTTTAGATAGCATTACTCCTAAATATCTCCACTTCCATTGAGAAAGCCCTGTGAAAAAGACTCTCAAGCTACACGAAATAACATCTACATAATGAGCCTGCATCTCAGGAGGATTTGGATCCAAAACCACAGCATGTGTGTGATAAATGCCAAATAGAATGATTTCTGTTAGATACAGGAAATAACTGGCCTTAATAGGCTGGACTGTGCCATCCACATCTAGATTTATTTGTCTTATCATTTGGGAATTATCCTGTGACAAAGCAGTGCCACTATGGAAACATCAAGAGAAAAAACAAAGGTCCTTTGTACCCAAAGTGAATTTGCTAATGCAATAGCAACGTAGGAAACTAGGCCCTAGTTATTAATTTCTGTATTACACATAATCTAAAATGCTCCTGGTTCTTTGATTAAAACACAAGCTGTTCTTTTTAGAATAAATGGAGAGGTATTTGTATCATTATGCTCACTGTCCTTTCTCATCTCACACGGAAATATTTCATATTCTGGCTTTTTGAAAAATCCTCTAATCTTGGCCACTTTTTTCAAGACACTACAAACACTCGTTTCATGGGCAGTTGCAAACGTGCAGCTGCTCAGGAGAACCACGTGCCAAATCTTACCCTGCAGACACTAGACTTGAAAAATAGGGGACTATGATTTGGCTGGCTTGCCTTGAGAAGGGGCTAGACAATGGACTTTTCAGTCATGTGTTCTCCCTTCAGGTGAGCACAGAACAGAGTGAAAACTCTTGTTTATATAATTCATTCTACTGATAGCCCTTTACTATTGCTAAAGTGAATCTTTCCGTGAATTACATATCTTCCAATGTACAAACATAATTTGTTAACGGTGAAATTAATAACGGGAAGACTGTATCACAGTACTGACACTTTCAACAGCAGCCTCCAGCAGTCAGCACTTGAAGTTTGATGAAGAAAACCAAGAAGGTGAATCCCCCCCAACTCTACCCCAGAAGTAATCCTATATGCTGGTTGGAAAAGGAAGGTTGCCAAGGCTTTAGGAGTTCAGCTACAATCTGTGAGCTCCAGTAACATCAGCCACATCTGCTTTGTTTGAATTTCGACATCCTGGGAGAAAGGCAACTTGGTACATTTCTGAATTTGTATGCATGAATGCGAGGCCTTGCCGCTGTACGTTTTCCTCGGATTCTCCTTGGAGAGATGTCTTAACATGGTGATAGCTTATCAAAACCTCTCACGATGTTATTGCAGAGAAGAGTTTTTGCAGACTAAATAGTGTTAAGGCAGGGCAGGCAAGGGGATAAGAGAAAACAGGACATCTCTTAACTCAGGTGATGTGGTTTCTAATAGTTAACCGTTGTCTTGGGCCTGGCTGCAGGTGGCACTAACCAGTTCAACACAGTCTGTGTGTTCGTTTGCAGTCTCACGCTGGGCAGGCTGACACCTCGGAAACCTGTCACAGTTGCTACTGGCTTTCAGAAGCAGCTCTATTACCTGGGGATGTGGCAAACTGCTTTTGAAAGTATAGCAGAATAACTGACATTTTATCCAGGATTTCAACACATTCCACAAACTTTACAAAATGATTCATAAAGTACAAACTACGATCTGCATACACACAAATTCAAGTTATCTACGCGTTCTGTTTTTCATGCATGGAAAGCACGTGGGTACTTTCACTCTGAATAAGCTCTCATTATAGTCCTGGGCACAGTGAAACCCAAAAGAGAAGACAAGAAGTCAGGATCTATCTCTTTGCGCTCCTCTGCTCTGCACAAATCAGGGCAGAGTGGGAGCTATTACAGCCTCTCAGCTGCTTATTGCTATTCTTCTGCTCCAGCATAAAGTCAGCTGGCTGGCTTCAAACAGCCTTCAGTGCTGTTTTCAGTTGCAATGTTTTCCTTGCACTGCAGCAGAGCAGGAGAACATACGAAACAAGCCCCTTCCCTTCTGCAGGCCCTGCTGTGGGGTGGGAAACCCCCAACAGAGATGTGGCACCAAATTAGCTGAGGTTTGTAGCATCTTCTACCTCTGCAGCTGGAACTGCAGGGAATAAATACCTGAACACAGGCTAAATTGTTACGTTGACACAGACCAGCAGCTGCTCCTGCAGCTAGGATTACTTGGGGAAATGTAAAGCTGTGACACAACAGCATTGGAATACTGTGGGGCTGAATGGCATCAAAGAAGGAAAGTTCTGCCAATCTCCACCCAAAGCAAAGGTGTAGACATTCGGTTTGAATGGGTACGGCTGCTTGAGGAGGGCGGATTGTAGTCCACAGCTTGGCCTGTTCCTCTTTCTCTGCTAATACAAAACCATGTTCAAAAGAATATTGCCCCTTTTTTTCTGTTTGAAATTATTAACTCCACCCCGTTCTTTAAGATGTACCAGAGCAATTGAAAACTCAATTTATATTGATGTTGTAATTGTATCACTAAATAATGACCATGACAAGCTGACTGAGGGTGCACTGTTAAGTGGGTTATTATTTATTAATGAATTATTAGGTCTTAGAGATGGAGATATGTATACTTGCTTCATTTTATCCTTGTATCAGTGAAGTCGTACTGAATAATTTGTGGCTAGAAAAGCAGCTTTGTGGCCATTTGATGAGAGAGAGAAGAAAAATACACTGACTGTTCCTATGTGAGTGCAGAAGTGTCTTTCATTCTTCACCACAAATTGCCATTCTCTCTAGTCAGCAGTCACTTGTGTCTCCACACTGGAGTTCGCATTCATCTGCCATGAAAGGAAGGACTAGAAGAAAGGGTTTGACCGGAAAGGTCAGGCATTCCCACAGAGAGAACTCACTCTCTGTGCTTTGCTGGGGTTATCTTGGTTAGCTGCAAATTCTTAATCACCAACTACACGTGCTGCTGCTTTTATCCTCACTGCTTTCAGGTTTCAATTAAAACACGAACACAGGAAAACAAATTATTTCTTTGGGCTATAAGCCCTGTTCCTTCATGGGGATTGCTTGAGCCTCACTTCTTTAAAGAAGTGAGCACCCCATGTGAAACAGAAAGACAGACAGACAGACCCTGTTCTTCTGCTGTTTTGCTAAGAGTCCAGGGACAGGCTGACAGAACTAATGGTAGTAGGCAAACAGACATGGCCTTATACATGAGGCATTGGGATCAAGGGGTAGGACATTGGAGCTCAGTCAAGACCTGATGTGGCTTTTCCTCAGGCTTCCAAAAACAATTTTCAAAAATTTGATCTCTTTCAAATCCCTCTCCTTTTCGCAGGTCTTCCTTATGTGATTGAAAGTTGTTTTGCATGAGCGCTGATTCTTCATGTATTACTCCTATACGTACTATCCTACACGTACAATTTCTAGGGCCCTCCAGGCCTTTGGGATCACTTAGGGTGTCTCATTTCTTCTGAAATACAAATAATACACATAAAGAGAATCTGGGTTACTTGGGAAGGGAAGACAGAGTGAACGCACTGGATGTTTACCTGTTTCTCTGGCCACTGGTCAGTATGGGTCACAGGGAGGGATGACAAGGAGAACTAGAAGAGTGCAACAGAATATAAATCTAGAAAGGTTACACTGAAAAAGGGATGGGGATGTGGATTTGAGATTGTGGTTACAGGAGGGCAAAGCTGAGTACAGAGTGAAAAAAGGTGTAAAAGAAGAGATAGGACAGCAGGAAAGCAAAGAGAAATGTGAAGGTGAGAAAGGCACTGGAAAGAAGGAAGAATAAATGAGAAGACTAGGAAAGCAATAAGGCTTAGGACCAAATCTTTGGGGAAAACAAATTCAGTATAGCAAAAAGGAGAGGACAGAAGGAGTAAAAAAACTTTGGGGGGGAGGGTGGGGGTGGGGAACCAATGAAACTCTTGGCACTGCAATACCTTTGTTTCCAGGGCACAGAGATCCAGTGGACACAGGAGGTACAGAAAGCCACTGAGGTCCCTAATGAACTCTTTGATTCTGTAGGATGAGCATTAAATACCTATTTATTCATTTGTGTGACTATTTCAGGCTAGAAACTACCTTGTCTCTGAAATAACAGGAGTTTTTGCTGGAGTACTTGCCTTGGGTGTTTTCTAAATAAATAGAGTATTTTAGTATTAAAAGGAAGGAGGAGTAGATGGAGCAAGGCAAAATTGGAGAAGAAAGAACAAGAGAAAGAAACTAAAAGAAAGCCCAGGTTTAAAACTACTGTTGACACCTTGGGTAATTTTATTGGCAGGATCATTCAGTCTTTGCTGTATTTCGTTAGCCTGTCCCATCTCTTAGCTTCTCCAGAGTGCATTCACAGTGCTCACTTTGTTCCAGCAATAATTACTGAGCAGTATTACTGTGATCAAGATAAATAAAGAAATCTATCAATTTATCCTGTATATTGTTTATAATAATTCAGATGCTGACCCTGACTTACTCCTTGCACTGGAATAAAGAATTGCAATCAACATAGTGTTAGAAATTGCTTGTATCCTACCTTGCTCCCCTTTGGCTTTAATCTACTAAACGACATTAAAATAGTCATTTGGCTGATGTCCTGTGAGGCTGCTTTGTTCAGGTGACTGTTCTTGATTAGACTTGTATAAATAGCACTGAACCCACCCCTTCATCATCTCATAGCTGCATTAAGACTTGTCCTACTTTTACATTGTATTTTACATTTAACCATACATGAGCCTTAGAAAAGGCTTATTTACTGCTAATTCCAGTTGATTCTGGAGGTTTACCAGTCCTCTGTGCTGAGCTACAAGACCGAAGGTTCAGGTTCTTTATCTGGGACTGTCTTTTGATAGGTAATCTAGATATTTAGAATCTTCAGATAATGCGCTGATAATATCGCTTGTTCATTCAGTAATGAGCAGGCCAGAGGATGTGTCCTGAATGGAATCACAAAGTATTAGTAGCAAGGTTCTGTGTTGTTATTAGTTATGGACATTCTTAAAATAGCAAGTTTAGGATCTTTCAAACCTCAATTATTCTTTCGTTCTATGATAAAAGCGGTGATATTACATGACAATGACTCTTGGCTCATTTTATAGAATCATTTTGGTTGGAAAAGACCAAAATAGATTATCAAGTCCAATCGTTAACCCAGCACTGCCAGGTCATCACTAAATCATATCCCTCAGCACCACATCTCCATGGCTTTGAAACTCCGCCAGGGATGGGGACTCCACCACTGCCCTGGGCAGCCTGTGCTAGGGCTTGACAACCTTTTGATGAAGAAATTTCCATCTGTTACACAAAGCATGATTCTGAAGTCACAAGTGCAGAAAGGACAGAGGACTAATCCTATCTCAAACTGCTCAGGAAGTAAGTGACTCCAGACTCAGATATTGACACAATAAGTCAACTTACTTTGTTGTCCATGAAGATATCTATCCTTCCTTTCACAGCAATGATTTCCTAGCTAGACTACATCAGGACAAAACATCCTGGGCTTGTCCTAAACTGACTTCCAGATGTGTGACATTTGTCTACGACTGAAGATAAAACATCTGCTGTTTTTGTAGACTAGGGAAGGGGAAATGCATGTTGTGTAGCGCAAGAGACTTGCATAGGATTGTTCCCTCATCTGTGAAGCATTTCTAGAAGGTGCTTAGTTTTTGAGGCTGGAATTTTAAGAAGAGAAAGGAAAGTATCACGTTTAAACCGGTCATATGCTGAACTCAGGAATTAGGCTTTATCCTCATCTTTCCTGTTGAATTCTGATGTGTTGCTTAGCAAGTGACTTCAAACCCAAGTGGGGTCTTCAAATGGGGTCATTAACAGTTTCTTGCCTTGTTCCCAGGGTGCCCAGCAGGAGACTCACTTCCCTGATTGGCAGGAGTGTAAAATGTTCACAACTATAGCTACAGTCGATTAGAGATGTGCTCGCAGCATACAAAATGAGATCGACTCAGGAAGCCTAGGTGCTACAGATCTCAGACACCGTGCCTGATGTTAGTGCCTACATTTGACTTGAACTCCTCTGTGGCTCAGTTTTTGGTCTACAAAACAAGAGGATAATAATGACAGCCTTCACCTCATCTGGGTTTGGAGAAGATAAATTCATTAATGTTTGCAAAGCACTTAGGTATTAGTTGGGAACATCACGGAAAAGCCCACGAGGAAATGAAGAGCTGCGTATCCAGAGCAGGGTTTGAATGCAATGCAGTAAACAAGAACTAAGAGCATGTACTCAACAATAAGAGGAAGATCAAATATCAAAGAGCTGTTCATTAAGTGTACCCTGTCAACTCCAAACACTGACTGAAACAACAGATTTCTGTAAATAAAAGCATGTGACCGTGGGATTAAGAGCTGTATCACAATGCACACAAACAAAATTTGCAGGCGCTCCCTTAATTCTGTTAGTTCTTAATTGTCAGTGCTTGAAACTTTGATAAAATTCTTCAAACTGTGCACAGAACAGTTTCATATTGTGGAACATATTAATATATATCCTCATTTGCTCACAGATTCATACAACCACGGAGTACACCCTATCCACTGAATAAGCATAATTAAAGCAAAACTCAAGGGATTTCTTTTACACAGTTCTTTCTGTTGTTTTTCCACTTTTTTCTTACTCCTTTTCAATATCCAACCTAGTCCTTAACTGTAAATCCCAGAATCCCAGCATGGTAGGAGTTGGAAGGGACCTCCGGAGATCATCTTGTCCAACACCACTGCCAAAGCAGGGTCACCCAGAGCAGGGGGCCCAGGATTGCGGCCAGGCGCATTTGGAATCTCTCCAGAGAAGGAGACTCCACAACCTCTTGAGCAGCCTGGGCCAGGCTCTGGCACCCTCACAGCAAAGAAGTTTCTCCTTCTGTTCAGATGGAACCTCCTGGGTTCTGGTTTGTTCCCACTGCGCCTTGTCCTGTTGCTGGGCACCACTGACAAGGGTCTGACCCCATCCTCTTGACCCCTGTCCTTTAGAAGTTATTGATTAGCATTGATCAGATCCTTCTGAGTCTTCTCCAGCTCAACAACCCCAGGGCTCTCAGCCTTTCCTTGGCACAGAGATGGCTCCAGTCCCCTCAGCATCTTCCTTGTTGAACTTCATTAGGTTCCCCTCTGGGTTCCCCTCTGCCCAACTCTCCAGTCTGTTCAGGTGGAAGTTATAGCTAATTACTACCACAGTATAAATCTGGAAGGGTAAATAGTTGAGACTATTAATAGAATACAGACCAACTTATCTTTGTGAGTAAGTAGATAAATTTCTGAAGACATGTTTTGATCCCAATATTCCAATACACTAACCTGGCAGTTTCTGATATTTCTCCCTGATTTATTCATCGTATTGCATGTTTTTTATGGCACTGCTGGGTGTACGTTTGCAAATAAAAATGATAAGATTTTTAAAAATGCTAATACCTTTGATTGCTGGACTCTCGAATCACATTTGATGTAGGTAATGAAGCCATTTTAAAAATACAGAGCTAACAATGCTGCAAGTTAGAGGTGCTGGATATTGCAAAACTATGTTGCTACAACACAAAATGGAATGTTGAGAGTGAATAACATTTATAGATTAATGCTTGTTTTGCACATTTGACATACAGAAATAAGAAGGAATTTTTCTTGAGAATATATCTGAGTACTCCAGTATCTTAAGACAGCCAATGGCTTAGAACCAGTTTTAAGATGAGCAAGCAAAATTACCTCACTGCTGTTCTGATCAGTTCTGATACCTGGTAAAGGACAACTTTTCTGGGTGTCTTTTGGCACATTCACCTGAACCAGAAAGTGCAACTTTGCTACAAAACATAGACTAAAGTGCTTAAGTTTTGACAAACAGGGGTTATCCATTGAAGGTAGTGTTGAACGAATGCATAGGAAGCTGCAGAAAATATACAGAAGTAATCATGCAGACATAGCATCCACTTGCCTCTGTTTAAACCCAGAACCTCCTTGTATGGCTCACAGGCAGAATGCAGAGTCTGTACAGAGCCTGAGGATGCGAGCACAGGGTGCAGGATAGATCATTTGAAGGTCATATTAAGTGGCCAGTCTTTTTATACGGAGCTAAAATGATGTTCCAACAGCACTGAACAGAAGTTTACTGAGCAAACAGCTCGTTACACTGGAAATGTGAATCCTCTCACGACTCTGTGTAGCTGATCTACAAACGAAACACTCCCTGGGACTAGGAAAACCCAGGAGAGACAGATTTGGGGTAAACATTTCAGTGTTCGTTTAATTTCTAGACTGATACAGTGGAAGTGATGTGAAATAAATATCAAGGTGTGATGAGCTCATCAGAAAGAATATAATTGGAGAGTGCTGATTATGTCAACAACACACAATCCTTCTCTCCTCTATAGAAAAATTAATTCCACAGAATTAAGTTTGGTCAAATGCTTCTCTCTGTTACTGATTTTACCTGACATATACAGCCAAGGGATACATGGCTGAAATTTAATTTTCTGCTACACATGTGACCAACCTTATTTTTAACATGGAGATGACTGCCCTTGCATTCAGACAGGTAATGTCTGGATTTGTTTGCTGTTCAGGGCCCACTCCATAAAAAGTTATACATGAACCCCAACTAAGGAAAGCTAATTAGGTCCAGTCACTTGGTTTAGAGAAGATATAGGGAATGACTTAACTCTAGGAAGCACAGATGTAAGTGGAGTATTCCTTTTCGTTTTCCAGCATTGATATTCAGGGCACAAGTAGAAAAAAAAGGAAGAGCTCAGATGCTTAGATGTTGGAAAATAACTCATCTGGAAGGGCAGGAAATAATTTAGAGGTGGATGCGAATTGCAAGGAAGAGTAATGGTGTTACTGTATGTACCACGGCTCTGTACCTGAAGAAATAACAGGACTTGATCAATGATAACTCAGGTAGAGGAGGGATCTGAGATGATGAAGAACCATCAGTGGCGTCCCTGAGAGAATAATGATATCTTACCCCATGGTCCACATCGCCCTGCCCAGCAGGTGTGTTGGGATTGATGAGAGCTCTGTCTTAGGCAGTCAGTAGTAATTTAGTGTGGTAGGCCGTGCACAAATGACTTTCGTTACTGCCAACAGCTTCATTACAGCAGGCCCATCCTTCACTTACAGCAGACCTTCTTCCATCAAGCTGAAGATCAATGAGGGAATGACCCAAACCCTAGATGTTTGCAGTATTATCCTCTCTGTTATCGTTCCCTGGCCTGTTTTGGTTTGTAAATTCTACAGCTGTACCTTTGAATTGTACAACAAAGATCCAGAAACACCTTTAATGCCTTCATCTGCATGTACTTACACACTTAGTACATATACTCCCAAAGATAACCTAGCAGTAATGGGAAGAGGGGCTTTCATAGCCTGAATGTACGCTCTCTTCTGACCTCTTACAAGAAATGATTTCCAGAGTGTGCTGGGTCACCATGGAGTCATTTTCTTATTGCCATGGTATGAACCATCTTTCTCTAAAACTGAGTTTCCACCACTTTTCCAACACCTTTCAACAAGATGAACAGGTTTCTGTAAAGTAATCAACATGTCCAGACAGTAGTCAGCCTCCTTAACCCTCTCTGTGGGTGCTGGATGCCAGTGGATGGAGCAAGCCTGTTGTCAGCCCTGGGAATTCCTCTTTCTCACGAGGAGTGACTCAAACAAAAAGGGAATCCATATCTTCTGTGAAATAAAAAGTAGCACAAAGGAAGCAAGGGGGTTGCTCAGGTGCTGCGTGCATGCAAGAGCTGCAGATAAGCTGCAGAGAATGATGAATTGAGGAACACACAAGCCAAGGCTGCTGAGAAGTAAATGCAAGAAATCAGAGGAAAGGAACGCTTAAAGGATCCTAGCCTGGAACTCCTTGTTATAGTCTTCAAATGCATGAGGGCAGGTGTATTTGTTACTGCTGGTGAAAGAGGTTTGACTAATGCTACAGGGTTGGTTTGCTTCTATAAGCTCTGTAAAATCACTGTTTGTGGCAGCAGTTGCCTCTGGTTGTGATCACGCCACTCAGAAGATCTGTCAGTGCCAATGAGACAACAGAGATTCTTCCTGGGGTCAGTTCTAAGCCATTTGTTCAATCATTCATTCATAAAAATTATTTATACCTCATAAAGAGCAAGGTACTGTACATAAAACCAGTAGGCCCAATCATAATTATCAGAACATATAAAGTTCTATGTATATGTTATATCTTACATTTGGAAGGTGTTTTAATTTATTACGCTCAGGCATCATACCAGATCAAAATGGAAATTGTTTATTGATTATGGCCTCTCTGGCCGTGTTGCATTAACTAAACTTTTAAAGACCTGCAATGTGACGATCATATCAAGGTCAAATGCAAAGAAACCACTGGCTTGGTGTAAAGTGATCACACATTAACAGCCTAACGATTATCAACAATTATAGACATATTGGCAAATGAGAGCTTTGAAGAAATACTTGTATGAAGATAATAAAGTAGCTTTGCAAATGTTCAAGCAAGGGTTCTTCACTCTGTACTCTCTCCGTTCCATGTCTCTTACAAAACTACATATAAACACTCACTGCAACAAGAGGATCTAGCCAAAACAAAGGGGGGTTGGTGTTTATTTCCCAATTTATTTACTTTTGAAACTACATGTTTTATAAAAAACCCCACATAAGTACATTATGCATGATGACTTCGCTGCCAGGTGCAGAAGTGCCAAATTTCATGAGCCATCTGGACAATTTCCTAGAGGATAGCGTTGGGGAGCCGCTTGTGAATGTTCTTGTGGGTAAGAGCAGCACTGGGAGAAGAACAGTGGGATTGTGTGGAAAAACTGCAGCTATGAATGAGACAGCTGGTGGGACATTTATTCCAGGTACTTGGTGGAATGGTAATAATTGGTGGCAGAGTAGAAAATCAAGGGGACTGGTGCTTTATGCTAAGGAAAGCATAGGGGTAAAAAGTGGTTGGTGTTCGTGGTCAATATAATGTAACTTCAAAAAATAAAGTCTCTAAATTTGCATCGCAGAAATTCTTCACATAAAAATTTCACGTTTCGATGGGTAGAATATTACATGATGTCTTAAATACATGATCAGGAGGAGAATGATGACTACACAATGCTGTGAGTGATAAGAGAGGCTGCAATGGCTGGAAAGGCAGCTGGAGTGAGACCTCCCCTTTCCCCATCAATGATAGCTACGTGTCAAGGTAAGGCACGATGCAAAACTTACGTTCTTAGAAGACTGTCTTCAAGGATGAACAGTAACCACGTGTATTCAAACTCAGCAACCTTATAGAAGTGGAAAAAAATCACTACAGTAAAATTTAACTTCAAAGTGGGAACTGTGGTAACCAAGAAACTGTTTTAAGGGATGAAGAGGAGTAATCAAAAGGGTAAAATGCCTTCAAAAATATTAAAGACACCATATTGCAGCCTCCAAGTAAATGTTTATCCCTCTAAAAAAGTAGTCTAAATGACAAAAAAAGGAGGAATGTGGTTAAACAACAGGCATCTACAAGTAAAGTCACATTCTTCAAAAGCCAGAAGCTGTACTCAAAGGTGTTAGACAGAAAATGCATAAAAATCCTGATATGTGAAATGTAAAAATGTGGTAAGCTATGTCAAAACTGATTCTGAGAAGCTGCTAAAGGCCTGGAAATTGTTAATAAAGTCTCTCAAAAACATGAAAAGCAAGCATCCTTCCCAAGGCTGTAGTGCTGAGCTCTGGAAGGAGCAACGCAGGATGCTGCAGCCGTGGGAGAAAGGCTAAAAGAACCATTTCCATCAGTGTTAACCACGTGAGAGCTTTAGAGAAGTCACTGCACAGAAGCCTTTACTTACAAGGGACAACTCTGAAGAACTGTTTCAAAGTGAAGTGTCAGCAGAAGAGGTTTTAGAATGCATCAGTAAAATGTATACTAACAACCACCATAAGAAACAGATGGTATTAACCCAAGAAATTCTCAGAGTTGCTCCTGAAGTACTAACTGCTCTGGGTGAAGTACTGAATAAATTAGTCTTTATAACAGAGAAATAGCAGGTGGCAAAAACCTGATGCTGAGTTTCAAAAGCCCTGCTGTGGGGTGCCTGCAGGTGGGGAATAAGCAGGCTGGGAAATCCACAAACAAATAAATCTGATTTTCTTATCAAGAAAATTGGCTGAAACTGTGATAAAGAATAAAAATAATAGACACAGGTAAAAGTGGCATTCTCAGGGAAGTCAGTAAAGCTTTTCTTTAAAAAACCAGCAAATCCAGCCGAGATATTTGGGCATGTATCATCCTCTTCATATAGTGCATTTTGATTTCCCAAAAGCTTTTGATGATTCTCTTGCCCAAAAGTCTGTTGGTCTTAAAAGAACACAGTCTCATTAAAAGACAGACACAATGACTTGAAGATTAAGTGAAATAGCCTAACAAGCCTGAAGTAAAAGATGACAATTGTTGACTTGATGTGTAAACTGTTAAATTCACTGTCATAGAATGAAGGAACCAGTATCATTAAGAGGATTTTAAAAGTGGCTGGAAAAAGTGGGCAAGGTCTTGGGAGGGGACACAAGCAGGACAGCTGACCCGAACTGACCAAAGGGATATTCCAGACCAGATGACGTCAGCTCAGCTATAAAGCCAGGGAAAAGGGGGGTGGGGGGCCATTCCTTTGTCCTGTGGAGCAACCGCTACGCGTCTTGGAGCCCTGCTTCCCAGGAAGGGGCCAGACATCGCCTACTGATGGGAAGTAGAGAATAAATCTTTGTTTTCCTTTGCTTCTGCGCGCGGATTTGCCTGGCTTTGCTTCTGTTATTATTAAACTGCTTTTGTTTTACCTACAAAGTTTTTTTTTCCATCTTACTTTCCTTCCCCTTTTTGCTCTGCTGAGGAGGGGAAGGAAAGGGGGGGTGATAGAGAGGCCTGGTGGGCACCTGGCACTCAGCCACGGTTAA
>JAVSBS010025118.1:0-69856 GCA_033124195.1 Coracias cyanogaster | reverse complement strand
ATTGTTCAATAGACTGAAAACTGTTAGTTACCAATATTAATAATATTGGTAACATTAAGGCACAGGATGGTAGGCACCTCCAAAATGACTCTGGTTTTAAATATGCAGTGACAGCCAGGGAGAACAAATCACTTGTGGACTTTGCCTTCTCCACCTGGTTTATTTGAGTGTTTAAGGAGTACCTTGAGATATCTGAAATATTATGTGTTGAAATGTTAAGTGATGCACTTAGGCGAAGGAAAGTCCTAATCTAAGAAAAGCTCAAATGGTACCAATTTACTTAACAGAGTAGAGGAAAAGGGTTTTTTCCTCTTTCTCTTGGCAAGCATTTCTATAGCACTCATCACTACAGTACCTAGGATTTACTGTATTGACAAACCATGTATTTGCATTCTTGGTCTCCTGAATAGGAGCAGTCAAGAAAGCTGCAGGGAAATGATCTTGTATTAAGAGCCTGAGGGAACTTAAAAAACCTCCCTTAGAATACCAACAGAAATGTAGCAATTGCAATCCGATTGCCCCACTTGGTGTGAGACAAAGTTAAAAAGGAAACTGTGTCAGAATAATCAGCAATACTATTTAAGATTATTTCCACTTTGGATGAGTAAGTGGTAACACCATGAGAACCAAAGCAAACCTCTCTTTTTGAACTCCCCAGGGTCTTGCCCAAAATTTCCATCTCCCTATTCTTCCTCCCAACAACATCTTAATAAACGCTCAGACATTTCTGAGAGCCAGCATCCAGATTGTGTAACTATGTCTACATTATTAAAATAATATCCCATCTGTCTTCAAGACCAGATTTCCCAGCAAGTTCCTAGGGTCACCTGAGAAGCTTCATGAAGAATTTACATGAAGAATTAAAGGAGATACTGTGGCAGACCTTTTGAGGTAGTGGACTCACGTAGCACTGCTGGATTTAAAGTACACTTGGATGGTTATAAAAAAAGGGTTCATGAAGTTAAACAGTTTGACAGCAACTGGACAATCTTAATGTAGACTCAGAAAAGTACTTCTGCTGATCACAATATCTCTTAACCTCGAATGGCCATAAATTTTGCTTCATAGTATTTTAGGCCCAAAAGGAATAATAAGTGAGTTATAATAAATTGCTTTTTCATATGCTATAGGCCTAAAATGCTGAAGTTTACATCAAATTCTTCCATTCGCAAGGAGATCAGCACTATGATTAATTCTACATTACTATTAAATATGGGCTTTAAACATAAAACAGTGACAAACCGCCCTGGCACTGTGCAAATTGCTGTGTTATTGTGCTAACCTTGCATCTCTTTGCTCGTCCATCCTGGCTGTAACTCATAAGGAAGGCCAAGTAGCCATGAAAGTTGCTGTGCTGCAAGGGCACCTGGGAGGTTCATCTGCATAAATCTGTTTACCTCGTCCTGGAGAAAGCTGAGCCCTGTCTGATAAACAGCTGGTGTTTATTTGTTTTAGGCAGGCAGTGGTGTGCTAATCTGTCTCGACTGTGTTGCAGTCAGCCCTGCCAACAAGGTGTATGCAAACTGTCTTCCTGTAAGTACCACTCTTTTTTTTTTTCCCTCTCCCCTTGTACCATTAACTTATAAAAACAAGCCAACAAGACAATTCAAAAGAAGAACCTATGCAGGAGCCACAGCAAGACCTGACAGGAAAATAACCAGACTTGACAGCATGATAGGAACTCATTCAAGGCTATGCTGTATCTACAGGAAGGATGCGAGTGCACAACACTGAAGTAATTCCAGTTTTAAATGAAACATCTTGCAGTCGTTGTTTTGGGATTACTGTGTTCAGGCATGACACAGAATGAGAGTTGGGCAGATCCCCCACCTCCTTTCTTGTTCATCAAGATTTAACGCATGAGGAACGTGTTTCAAGCTCTTGCCTTCACTGTTGTTCGGAGTAACACATGAATCACACTGGAAAACACCTGACCTGCAGCTGGTTTGAGATGCCCCATGACTTCAGTTCTACGATGGTAGCACATGGGCAAGCTAGAGCATTAACAAGAGGGTAAGTCTGGGACACTGCACTCACCTTTCCAAATTGCCTGCAGAGCAGAAAGCTTTCCTTTTCTCTGGAAGAGCCAAGGCAGAAGGGCTGCGGCTTTGGATCTGTGATGGGATCTTACCTAACCTCCTTTGAACCGTTTGCAGGATGGCTGACTTGATCTGTGCTTAAAGTGCACTCAGTCAGAAAAGTGGCTGTCTAAAACCAGCAGCTTCTTCCTCCTTGTATTTGCTCCCATGTGTCCCTTAGTCATGCCTTCTCCTCTCCTCAACACAAACATATAGCTTGCTAACCTTGTGAACCCAGCACAGCCATGGGATAGAGAGGAAGAAGAAGAGGGAACAAGATTAATTCTGCCTTTCTCGTACATCAACCTACCATGGCCCGATGGGCCACTTCTGCAACAGCCCCTGGGATAGAGCCTGGAAAAGCCAGAACTCCCTCACTTAAATCACAGATTCAATGACTCTTCACCCATCTTTTACACTCATGTTGCAGCGTCTCTCTTGCTTGTGACAGGGTCAAGGCAAAAAGACACCGTCTCAACCTCCAAATCCCAGGTAGAGCATATATAGCTGCTAACAGAATGTGTGCAATGAAAACACCCTTTTTCTGGTAACCACCACATTTCAATCACATGAGCAGAAATCGGGAATTTGCACGGGTGTGTTTCATGAATCTAGTTTTCCAATTATTGTCTCATTTCCAAATCAGTCCTGCAGGTCAGATGCAGGAAGGATGGGTTCAGCGATACTGCAAATTCTTCATTTCAGATTCCCATCACAGCCAGCATCCTTAAAACCATGGTTTGATAATGCTCTTGAAACCTGGATGCACATGATTGTGTTTGGACACAAATGACAACAGTGGGAGGTAAATGGACAAATCAAACTCCAAACAAAGTAAACTATGAGCAGTGCCAGTACTTCAGTTACAGCAAAATGCAAAATTACTACTTAAACTGGATCATTTACACCAGGTTTGAGATTAATTCCTTGTATCTCCTTCTTTCAAACTGCTGAACAGCAGTCTGACTAGTTGCTCTATTTCTAGTGGGTTTCCTGTCCTTGGACTCTTAATTCACAAACAACATGTAGCTCACTGAGGAAGCAGAGCAAAATTACAGAAATTTCTCCTTTTACTATTGTCACCCTCTTTATCAGCTTTCTCTTCTAGCCTAGAAAAGACCAATATAAATTTTCTATCAGCTCCTTCTTCTCCTTCACATGTGGCTCTGTTTTCCCTAGAGGTAGGTCCTTTCCTGCACCTCTCCATCACCAGCTCCTCCCTCCCTTAGCTTTGTCATGTCACAGCATTTCTTCTCTTTCTTCTTCTCTATTTCTTGCCCCTCTTGCTGTTCAGTCCTTGTTTTTAAACTGACTTCTTTTAGATGTGTTTCTAGGGCATCCTGATTTGAGTCTGATCCTGAGCTCTTTGTGGCAACTGCCTTGATTTTCATAAGCTTCCAAAGCCTCATTTGCATCAACAGCACTTTATAAATGACAACAACAATGACATTTTTCAGTAGTGGCTGAGTCATTTGCTGTAATAACTAATTTATGCCAAAGAATTCTCTTTTTTCTTTATACATAAGTTGTCCACAAAAAGGTAGCAAAGTTCTTAGTTAATCAATATGATTCATTCACTTCTTTCTTGACTCACTGCTAAAATAATTCTTATGAATAAACTCTGCATAGCTTCCTTGCTCCGTGATAATTAAAATAAAATAAACAAAGCTTAAAATTTACACTGGAAATCTTGTCATTAAGACATGTAACTACCAAGCAGAGTGCCTTTCATGTCAGACAGTCAACTGCAAGCTGGATGTCAACCAAACATGTTGATGAGTTACTCCATGTACCTGATTAGAGCAAAGTGTGCAGATTGGGTAGGACTAGATCAAAAAGCCTTGCTGCTGGAGGGATGATAAGTCATTCTCTCACAGACTTGTCTCATAGTGAGAGAAGATAATGCATAGGCTAGCTGAGTCTCCCTCCTGACTTGGTGCAAATCCATCAAAGTCAATGAAGGATATTGATTTCAATCATGGACTGCTGTGAAGTACACACGAACAAAGCGAGAATCAGTCCCACATCATTTTAAAAAATGGGGATATGAACAGGCTGTTTCTTATCTCTGTATGGACTCTGAGGAGGTAGCCCTGCATTTCTGGTGGCTTCTCTCCCAGCTGTGACATTCGCCACCTCTGGGAAAAGGCCTGGATACATGCTTCGGCAGCTCGGCACTCTGCCTAGATGCTGGTTCTTTGCCAAGTTCCTCCATTAAGGCACCCTTCAAGGACTCAGATTTGAAAGAGTCATGATTATAAGCACCAAGTAGTTGTGACAGTCCTTTCAAAAAGAGCCCAAATCATGGAAGTTTATGTAAACTGTCTGAGTCTCAGGTAACTTAGTGGAGCAGGCACAGCCCTTGGCTGAGCCACCTGGGCTCCAACACGTGAGTACACCAAGGTCCTTCCCACTCCCTTTTTGCAGGCCCTGTGGACAAGACCATCTTGCTCAGACTTTTCCATTCACCTAGGAGATTATTTCAATCTTACTAATTCTGCATGACAGCTCTTGTAGCCATTTACGTATGTCCAGAGAGCAAATATATATAGAAAGAGACTTTATAATATTTTTCCATCTAATTCTCCTTTGGTCTTGATAGAAACAACCTGAAATGCAAAGGATGCTTTCCCTTTTACTGTATTGCCCCTCTCTCTGTCATCCCTTCTCAGGCTTTTTGATCTCCAGCAAACCAATACATGTCATTGGCTTCACAGCATCTCATCATACCGTTTCTCATCTCTTGTACCTTACTAAGATGCTGGCAACTTGTTTCCAGATAGCCCCTGGTGCCTGACTACCAAACAGTCATGATCATACTCCTTCATAAAGACCTTAAAACTACTTCATGTTTCTGCAGTTCTTTGCATTTTCTTGCCGCCCCCTTCATTCCTTGCGAGCAGCTGCAAGGCATGAGTGCAGATCCTAGATGGAAGGAAGCATTATTGCCCAGCTGACCCAAAGCTAATGCACTACATGCTGCTAAATGGACCTTGGTACAGAACAGCAGGCCTTGATGCATTTAGCTGGGCAATCTGGGCTAACAAAAAGTCATCCAGGAATACCAGTCTGCACGAGGAGCTGATGTTCAGTGTAATCAAGCTCAAGAAAACAGAACAGAAGAGCAAACTCTGCAAGCCAGATCTCTGATGCTTTGAAAATACCTTACATCCACCACTTCCAAGCATACCTCTAGCAATCAGGACATCATAAGCTCCTCTGGCTTTTGCTGTTGCAATAGCAGGTGCAGAGGAAGCCCTGACCCAAAGGGCTGCCTCTCAGGCGTCAGCTAACTCAAGCCAGCCTCTCCTCAAGGGAGAGCTGCATTTCTGCGAAACAGCCCTCAAGCCCCACAGAGTGATTTGATCAGCAGCACGGAGCAACTGGATTAGCACCTGCTGAGCTGCCATAACCTGAGTTCTTGCACCTCCGCTGCAGCATCAGCTCTGGTATCAGCCACGCAGCAACTGCTGACAAGTCTACATGTACAATGCTCTCAGAGCTAAAGGTAAGTGTAAAGGATGGGGGGGACAGGGGGTGTACATGTGTGAAGGAGCTGACAGAAAGGCAAAGCACAATCATTCCTTAAACCAGCAACTCATCAGGTGCAAGCCCAGAGCCTGCCAGACTCCCTTACCACTTCACGCTGAAAACTATTTGGAAGCAGGTGACATTACCCGGTGTGACATACCTGCAAAGTTTAAATCCAAACCAAACCAAACTCTCATTTTCATAATAAAAAATTCTGAAAAATAGTATCATTAGAATGCACTTGGCACCACCCCACAAACACTTTTTAAGCAAAAAACCTTTTGTTCCAGCTTGAACCACCTGAAACTCAAATCAAAACAAAACATAATTGCAAGCACACCTCATTCACTTCAGTCCCATAAATCTGCATACTAACCACCTAGCAATTATTTTATGAAGAGAGTAATATAAAGTGTCCCATGGCTCTTTGGTGCTGAGCGTCCCAGGATGTGCATCCCACCTGCATCCCTCAGCTGGGATGCACATCCTGCAGAAGCACAGCCATCCTGGGGAGATCCCAAAGCAGAGGAGCTACAGCAAGAGGAAGATTCCTGCACATCACGTCCAGCAAATGGTTGACAATGACTACAGCAAAGACAGGAAGCCTCCAGCATATCTGGGCCTTGCACAGCAGTGGGCTCTTGCCTTTTAAGACACCACCCACCTCCACCTTGTCCTGCAGATTTGCAGCTTACTGAAATTACTCAAGCAAGAGCTCATCATATCAACAGGACCCTTCCTTGATCCAGCAAGATGAATCCATTCATCTGTGGTCAGTGATTAAAATGTCATTAAGTATGGAAACCCGGAAGACTTTCCAAAAGAAATCTAATGCTTGCAAGGCTCCCTGCAGCTGCTGGGGTTAGGGAGCAGGCAGGGATGCACATGTGAAGATCCCCTCAGGTTAGGACAGACAACTTTGCTGCTGTCACCTCAACAAAGCCTGGGTGCAGGTTCCCCCTGTATCCACCTCTGTATGCACCAACTCCTCCTCAGCTGGCTCCCACAGGAACACAAAACTGCTGATGGGACCAAAACCTTATTAACATTCCAGACAAAAGACTTCAAACCAAAAAATGATTCCCATTGTCTTCTGCACCTTCTCAAATAATTTCTGGCTAACACTAGGCTGCAAAGCCAAACTACCTCTCCATCTTCAGCAATGTCTCCTTAGACATCCAGCACTAACTTCACATCCCAAGGGGACACCTGGGTTCTGCCTTTTGTATACAAGGGTTAACTACAAAAGTGGGCTCTTCAGAGGAGGAAGACAGGTAGAGGAGGAACCAGAGGGGGCTGAAGAGGTCTTTGCATTGGGTGAAATGCCCAAGAGCCTCATGGCAATGTATTATAAAATGGACCTTACACGAAATATCATCCTCACCGACTCACTGGTACACTCCAGCAGCTCTTGGAAACACGGATTAGGATTCCTGGCAGGGTAGGAAGAAAAGAGAAAGACAGAGGGGAAAGAAGTCTTTCTGGTGAACATGTTTTCTTTCCACCAGCCAGGCCCCTAGGTCCCCTGCTGCCAAAGCACTCAGAATAAAACATTAATTCAATACCACACATTTAATTACACATTATTTGAAAGTGAATTTATTTAACGGAGGAAAACAGTCTTCAGAGAGCATCTGCCTCCCTCAGACTCATGCGTCTGCAGGGAGGGGGCTTGGAGAGGAGATAGGAGGAATAATGGTTTGTTTTACATCAGCAGCTATTGCCATTCAGTTCGTCCCTTCAAAAGGGGAGATTTTAAAGAGATAGAGTTGTGTTTTGCAGGAACTTACCGGCTGATTTGATTTTCCATCTAGTTTTCACTTGATTGGAAAGCGCTGCTGCAGACAGATATCACTTGTCTTTCTTTTTTATTATTTTTCCAAGGGAAGGGAGGGATTACTGGTGGAGAGATGAAGGAGGATTGGCTGCCCCTCGAGGGACCACACAGTAGTCAGATTTCAGGCTTAAGGCTTTAACAACGCAGTAATCAGACACAACAGCATCCTATTGCCGAGATGGATAATCATAAGAAAGCTGGAAGTGCCTGGGTCTCAGCAGCAGCCTCACAGCTTTGAGACTGTCTCCCAGCAGGAATACAGAGGCTTACCTTCTGCCCCTGAGGTCTCAAAAGGTCTTGGGCTATAGGCTCCCCCAGCCTGTGAGTTCACTGCCATGGCTCTGCCTGCTCCAGCAGGGCCAGAAGCCTGGCAGCGCCTGCTTTCAGACAGCATCAAGCCTCCTATTTCCCCAGTCAAAGCTCCACTGCAGAGAGATGGGGATCAACTCCAGTACCTGGCATGGGAAGCAGCCCCTTCTCAGCTGCATGTGAATCATGCTGATCTTCTGTGAGGCCAGGAAAGAGCTGCACGGTACTTTGTAGGAAGGGGTTTGCCCTTAGTGACCTCAGTCTCAGCTTTCACCTTTGCTGTCCTCTGTGTTTTGACACCCCTGCAACATCCCAGCAGGAGGATGTCACTCAGGGCTGGGTTAATTGGCTCATTCCAGGACAGGACATGAGCCTTTCTCCCAACCCTCTCCCTGCACTGCGTCTTCCTCCCACTATTTAACTTGGGAGCAGCACCAAGACACTCCTTCATCTTTGCAACAGCCTTGATTAGACTGAAGTGCCCACCTAGAGCGACAGGCAGACACAAAAGTGTGCCATGTATCACCGCTGCCATCACCCAGTGCTCCCTCCAACAGCTAACAGGAGAGCTCAGCCCAGCTAGTACTCACACTCACAGTGGGGTATGTCTCTGTCCAATGGACGTCCCATGGTCAATCTATTGCCTTTTTTGGACTCACCAGCCAGATCCTTCTGATGCCATTCTGGACCAGCAGTCAACCTCAGAGCCATGCTGAAGTTTGCTTGCACACCCAGGTAGATATCGCAGCACTGGATTCTGGCCACAGGGTTAAGCTTTTCCTTGCAGTTTTGAGGATTTAGGGGTTTTCAATACTGCTGTTTCCATGTTGTTCAGTTTCTGGTTTGAGGGATCCAGCCAGGGGCATATGTTGCTCCTGCCTAATTGGACTCTGCTGTCATTGTCTTCCTAACAAATGCTAAAATATTCCAGATACATTGAACATGTCCTGGGGACTATGTGACTCTTAGAAGGGTGGCATTAAAGGAAGAGGTATGGTTTGGAAGTGGTTTAAGCACTGATCCACAGCTGTGGCCCCCAGTGCAGAACTCACTCTGAACAGAGTAAGAACTGGCCCCAGAGCTGGGTGCAAAATTAAGAAGTATTTTTAGAAAAAGCCCAGTTCCCTCCAGATGTGGAAGCGTGAAAAGACTTTCAGAAAAATCTGTTCTGTTGTTACACAATTTCTGGACCATGTCTGAGGAGGAAATTTGGTGAGAGGGCCTGGTCTTCTGCATTTTCCAGCTAGAGCTTCTGGCAGGTTGGAAATGCTTCTGATTGTTGCCAGCCTCACCACCACCACAAAGGAAAGGGGCAACTTTGGACAAAACATAGCATCTTCTGTTTTGTTGTTTGTTTTTTTTCTCTCCCTCCCCTTTTTTTTTTCTGCTTCTGTGATCTCTGGGTACCTCTGTCTTTTCTTGTACCACGCCCAGTCATTCTCCTACCACCAACTTCCTTTGGTGGTCATTAAATGAGCGGCTAATGCAGCCAAACTCACGGAACATGAAAATTCCAGAAGTGAGGCGATGTGGAGTAAGAACATGAAGTGTTGAAAGACAGATCTCAGGCTAAAGTTATGATTTCATTACAAAGCCTCTCTCCAATTTGCCCAATTTCCATTTCTCTCCTTCCTTCCCACCTCCTCCAACTCCCTTTCTTGCAGGACTGACACAGGCGGTGCACTTATGCCTATGGCTTGATGAGGTGTTCCCTCAGACTCATGTTTTCCTAACACCACGAATGGACCTTGCTCTGTCTCTGTTTCTGCCTGAGGTTTCCTTGGCTTTATCCCTACTTGTTTTGTCTGCACAAGTCCATCCCTTTTTTCATCTTGCCAACTTCTCCTTCAGAAGGAAACCCCTAATGGAGGAGTAATGTGAGGCAGCTCTGCCTGCTGAACTCTAAAATTACTGTGGTTTGGGTGATTTCGGCAACCGTTGCAAGGTAGCAAATTATGAAGAAAGGAATAAAGAGAAGGATGGATCATACAAAGGAATTAGCTAACCTGATGGGGAGAGCAGATGGTCCTCATTTAGCTCTAGGTCTGTGCATATTTGAAGCTTCCTGTACTCCTTTGGTCTATGTCTGAGTCACAGGTAAGATGCAATGAATATTGGCCTGGTGCTCCTGTGATGCTTCACACAAAAAGAAATCCACCTTTCCTCTCAGGTCCCCCTCACTGCTGAAAAATGAGCAGGGTAATGGCATGGCAGCTCTAGATGAGAGAAAGGAGCCCACCAGTACGCTGGGTCCGTCCTGCAGAGAAGGACACCTGAAAGTCAGTAGCTCGGCCATGCATCGACTCTGGAGCTTCTCCACGGTGGGATCCAACTCATTTCACAGACACTGGCTGAGCGGAGACACTGTTGTGCCAACACTAACTTCATCTTGTTGGCTGAAATGAAGAGCTTTGAGGAGCAAAAAGTGAATCAGAAAAAGTTCTCCTTGGACAAGGCTTTGGAAATCCCTCATCACCAGGGGCTCAGGACTATTTAAGGAACCACATACTCTTGTTAGGACACTGCATTTCCTTCTCTGATAGCACTGCTTTATCGTATCCCTGCTGTGTCTTGCCTTTATTATGATTATAAATAAGAACCCGTCTTGGTTTATTGTCTCTGACACTCCCAGCATGGGGAGAACATGGGGTGATAAAACACTGTATATTTGTCCATTTGTCTGTCAGCTTTCAGCAATGTCTTATGCCATTATGAGCCATATGGTTGGGGTGAATTTTCATAGAAAAACATTGCAAACTTCACTGCATGCAAGAGGGAAAAACAAATAAAATTCTAGTTTTCTCCTGTGGCAAAATATCAGTGTCTGCACCAGGGGAAAAATACCCAGTTAATTCTTCTTAAGGGCCCTGGTGAGACTCAGGAAAACATTCTGCAGTGCTGGTAGCCTCAGAAGACATGATTAATTGCAGATGGTGAAAAGGTGCATGTTCAGCTTTAACCAAACTGTGTGAAGACTGGATGATTGCTAAGTTGGTATTCAAAACACACAGGGAAGGCAACCTACTATGATCTTCAGCTACAAAACCAAGATTATGTATATATACTTTTATATATACATCATATATGGCTTAACATCTTAAATTTAAATGTTTATACTGAAGTTTTACAGCAAGAATATACTGCTAGTGGAAAGGACCAAAATGAGCAAGATTGCTGAGAAAGGAAGGAAAAGGAAATAATATTTTGCACTTAGCTGAGGATGCAGAAGCATAAAAAGGACCTCCCAAAGCTGGCAATAGCAATCTGTAGATAAGTATATGTGGGTGATGCTGCAGGGCATGGAGTGGGTTATAATAGTAGAAAGATCTCCAATATGCCACTAGCTGCTTCTTCTCACTAGCCTAGGTCATGTCTCATTTCATTGGAAAATGTCTTGAACAAGAGTATTTATGTTGCTTTCCTAAACTGTCTTAATTGGAGGGTCAGCATCAGATATTGGGATGATAACATGGAAAAACCAGAGGCCAGTGTCCACTAATCTAATCCATCAGTCTGCCTGAAAATCCTGTTTCATTATTGCAATCTGAGCCTGTAATGTGACCCCAAATTCAGCTTATATTATAAAGGTCACCTCAATGTCTTGTCTTTATCAATCAGAGCTTAAACCAAGTCCCTTAACCTTTTCTCAGGGCAAACCTACCCAGATCAAGAGCCAAGTGCAGGTGAGCACCCAAAGTTCAACACTTCACTTAGACGTCTTGCATTTCCACAGCCAGGCTCCTGTGAACAGAGCTCACACCAAGTCATTTGAGGTCTCCAGATTAGAAACCAAAATTGTAGAGAAAGCAGACAAAATGAAAAAATAATAAGGGAAAAAATAATTACCGAGCTGTTCAAAATCACATCTTCATTTCTGGAACGAGTTCAGTGGAGGAAAAGATTCCTGTGCTGTCCAGTTTGCTTCGTGTATCCTTTCTTCATAGGTAGTGCTGCCTCTTGGTTGCATGAATAGCAGTCTCCCCATGCTACGTCTCCTTCAGCGTGGGTATTTTCCCAGTGCTGCTCATAGTATTGCAGGAGGGTGAAAGAGGTCCTCTCTCTCTATTTCTCTTCTCTTGCTTGGGATTCCTCTCTCAAACACCTCACAAATCAAGAGAGGCACTGGGCACGTTTGAGACCTCGCCTATAGTTGGCACTGGTGAAAGATCACTCACATCTGTGGTGTTACAGCAGGGACGACTCTGGTTCCTGCTTTCAGAGTTTCCTTGTAGATCATTAGCAGACATTACGAAAAACACAGATGATTAAGACAGGCCTCCAGGACACATCACTTTCAACTTCTTTCCAAGTGGAAACACTTTTATAGCAACAGCTCCTTTCTGTCTCCTGCTCTTAGGTCAGATTTCTACACACGCTCTTGTTTTAAATCCTACACCAATGCTTCTACCCCAGTCATCAATGTCTGATGCTGGTCCTTGTCAAATACTTGCTGAAAATCTCAATGTACTATATCCGCTGAATTTCCCTTATATAGAGTGACAGTTAGCTCCTCAGGGAATGCCAGTAGATTAGTTGAGTGTGACCTCCCACTACTTCAAGCTACATAATTTTGGCCTCCACAGAGCTTTGCTTTTCCAGATGTTCTCCCACAGCATCTCCTGAAGTTTAAGATTTCCAAGAATTTCCCAGAGCAAACACTAAACTTACTGGTCTGTCTCTTGTCCCCATTATGTCCGCCACCTTCCAACTCTCATCCATCTGCCCCATTTTAGAGAGACGATTTGAAATGTCAGGGAAGAGCTTATTGAGCTATGTGCCTGCCCACAGATATGTACATTACAGGATGTGCTCTCCATCTATAGAGGATGCTCACCTTGTCCCAGGCCCTTGAACAGCTGGCCACTGATACAGGGAGATCTTTCTCTTCAGCATCTATGAAGTTGGATGCAATTTTGGCAGATGAAAAATACTTAATAATCCTTCTCTCCTCTTATCGCTGATATAAACTGGCTTTCATTCTCTGCAATCAGTCTAAGTTCATGTATCACTCTCAAGCACTTTCTCCTCCATATCCTCCATACCAACTCACTTGTTCTCCGTGAAACTTCAAACCCCTCCTTGCTGTGAGGCCAGTTTTGTTGTGTCTTGGAGATACATATGCGCAAAAGAACCTTGCTGTTTGAAATACACCCTCAGCATCCTGTATGGCTGCCGCTTTCCATCCCTTTGTTTTCTCCTGCTTTCTTCTTCCTCCCCTCTCCTTTCACTGTGACACTTCAGCAGTGCCCCATCACAGTCTCAATGCCTTCCTTAGCCAGCCTGGTGTATGTCAGTCCTTTCATCCTATCTTTTATTGTCTCTATTTTTACTAGACTGTTTAGGGCAGCCTTCCCAACTGCATCGTAAAGACCTGCTTTAAAGCCCAGCCAGCTTTCTTCAACTCATTCTGCATTCCCTGTAAGCCTGCTAGCCGAAAGGCCAGTGGTTTTGTACAGCTGCCCTTTCTGCAGACCCTCCTCAGCACTTCAGCTCTGCAGGGAATGTAATCACTGCATCATAGATGCTCTTCAATTTCAAGTGTATTTATTACAGCTGCTCAATTTCTTTTAATCTGTCAGTTCTCCTCCTCCCCCCACACTTGCCTTCTTTTCAGTGAACTCTGAGTGCACTGAGGGAGGTTTTTACCTCCGACCTTCTCTGCCCACTCCAGCCCCATTGCTGCACTGGTTCATGCTGGGTGCCTTGCGCACTGATTATCGCTCCTTACCCATGGGGGCTTAACAAGTGTGCCAGGCCCTTTGCAAACAAGTGCAAATGTCTCAGAAAGCATGCTTCCACTGGTGACCCCTTGGGACTAATTGAGGGAGAGAAGACAACACTTTCATGCACAAATTGCCTGTATCATCAGCACTGAGATGGAAATAAAGACCAAGAAACTCTCCCATGCCTGTCTGAGAGAAGGAAACCTTAATGACAGAGAGTGCCCGTGTCTGCCAGCATCTTGTAAAACAACGTATGTCTGGGGGCGTAGAACAATGTTTTTATGTAGGGGATGCGTGTCCCTTTGGTGACAAGGTTGAGCATAAAACTAGAAGCATCCCTTCAGAGCTGGAGCTGAAACAGCCAGAGAAGCCCCAGCTGATATGAAAGACATCAACATGCCGTCCTGTATGTTAAGCTGTGTGAGCACGCACACACCCCAAGGTTTAATTGGAGTGTTAATGTATTAAAGCACTGACACAAACAAACAGGGACTGCTTTCATAAGCTACAAAATCCTTGAGTACATTGTAATTAGCTGGGCTTGTTAAACCACTTAATAAGCAACAGATAGCATGTGTCTGATGCTCTCATGCCTTGGCTCTGTGGGAAAGACAGGCAGGTGCTTAAATATGAAATGAGTTCTGTTCTTACGTGAACCCTTAAGAAATATCTTTTCATTCCCTGTCATAGGGAACTTCTGCCCAGGGCAGACACAGCTGAGACCAGTGCCAGGGTCAGAGGTTTCTCTGGTCACAGTCCTCATTCTTCCCCAGGCATCCTGTTCCCTGTCTGGCCATGCACTCCTACATGCTGCTGTACACACCGCAACAGCCTGGGGAAGGTAACACCCTTGTCTCAGTTTCCCTTCCTGAAAATAGCCTCTAAACTATACCCTTAGCAGGTCTTATTGACTATTGATTGCAAAAGTGCTCTAAAAACCTTCAAATAGGACAGATGCAGAAAAAGGGAAGGAACACAGCAGAACAAAACACCGAGTAGACAGCTTTTCTCAGTGGATCCCAAAGCTTTACAAACCAACTGTAGATTCATAGGAGCCCTTTCTCCTTTGCAGTTCTATTCTCTCAACTCCCTACACAACTGTTTCATAAGGGCAACCTCACCCTTCAGCACTGACTAGAAGGGGTTGAAGGGAAATGCATTTCCCTGTGCTTACTAAGGGCCTTTGTTTGGGGATCAAACCTGGAACCTGTTGGACTAGAGGTGGTGGGAAGCTCACTGAGGTTAGAGAAAAGGGAAGAGCTGCCACATGCTTGTTCCATGACCTGGCAGCTCCCAGGCTGTATCTGGTGGTGTCCAAGGAAATGTGTGAAAGGCTGGCACTGGCAGCCCTTGAGAGAAAGCACTATGTTGGACACAGAGGTGGGGGGTTACGCTGCGCTTCTTTCCTTGTGACATCTCATCTTTTGGGTATTCTGAGGAGGAAATATTGGGTTTCTGAACCAGGTAACTAGGGACTGTGAAGCATATGAATGTATCTTAGTGCCTAGTATGTTGATTTGGATGGGATATGGAGAGGAGAATATACTCGCATAACTCCATACGACAACTTTCACCAGCTGACTAAGTGGACCAAAGCAGGGAGAGCTAGGAAACCATCCAAAACACAGCCCAAAAGCTTTCTGTCCAGCAAGTTGTTACCAGGACTTACATTGTGATCATCCTTTCCCCACTCCCTAAGAGGTCTCAGGAAAGGGCAAAAGTCAACATGAACACAACCAGAGCAGGCGAGACATCTCTAGGGTTCCTCAGCATCCTCACCACACACCACAGCAGCTTTCAGAGAGCAGGCAGAGAAGCTGCCTTAACCACCGCCTCCACTCAAGCCTACCATGGGCACTTGCAGCTCTGCAGCTATTCCTAGATCCCAACTGGATTCTTCTTTTCATCTTTGTTCTGCCTCCTATTCTAGTGCTGAACCCCAGGCCTGCTGCCTTGGAGCTTCCTCCAAATGCTGCATTCATCCATTTTTAAAGCTGACCTTCCAACTTTAAAGGAAGTTAGCAGCCTCACTGTCTTCATTTGCTCTCTCTTTCTTTTCAACCTGCTCTTTATTATGAATTAAAAAGAGGCCTGAAAGGTTTCTCTATGAAAAAATAAAATCTTTAGAAACACTACATGTTTCCAAATCACTTCTCTCCTGGTTTTTGCAGCTGCCTTCTCAGGTGTCATGGCACTTGCTTGCTGCAAACTATCATCTGCCAGCCTTGATGGTGAAACCTGCTAGGGTGTTTGGTCTACTCCTATCCCTGCAGATGTCTGCCATCCCCACCCCACCACTGGTCTCCCTCTCCCTCATGCTGTCACTGCTGTTTGGCCAAGCAGTGCCTTGAAATATTCTGGGTGAAAAATAACTTTTGAGGGAGTAGGGGTGGAAATGGGGTTATTTTTACCTTGGATCATACTAGACACCGTGGTTAGACTGTGGCCTCATAAGCTCTTGTGCTGGCACAAATGAAGAGCAGCAAATAAATAAAGTTCTCTTTATCTCACCTTACTGCCAAAGCTGCATCTTACAAGCCCTGGGGCTGTATAGCAATGGAAAGGGAAGGTGTCTCCAGCCCTTAGCAATAATAATATTACTCTTGCCAATGAATTGGTCATAGTAATTAAAAAGGCAATAACAAAGCAACATGATAGTTTCCTGCTGTTGTGGTACAACATTTTGCCACTTAATCAAGACAAGCAGAACTTGAATTTTTACTGCAATACCACTGAAATAAGAAAAACTATGACCTTATAAAATGAAAGCTCAACTTCCAGCCCTCCTCTTAAATTACAGAAACAAACCAAAACAACACACAGAAAAAGCAAGCAACCAACCAGAGTCTCCTCCACCCTTTTCACTTTTTTAGCTATGAGTTCTGGTGCTATTCAGACAGGCTGTGTTGACTACTTTTGCCAAGATGTTGGGACACCACAAACCAGCATCATGCAGACCCGCTCTGAATTTAGAAATCAGCGTTTGCCTCCATCCAAGAAACCATGGACATTTTCTGTGCTATGGACATCTGGCTACCAGGAACGAGGCTGACAACCACAAACTCATTTCACGCTGACCACCAAACAACTGCAAACAAGCAGGAGCCCTTATTCACAGCTGGCTTGTGCCACACCAAGCCTGAAAGTGCCTGGCTTGGTCAGAAAGCAGCCAACCTCTCTTTCCAAACCATTCAATTACATTTTCCCCTGACGATGTTTGCCAGACCCAGTGTTAAACCTTCAACCCTGCTTGAACCCAGAGCATACCTAGGACTCTTTCAAACTCCATCCAAGCCAACGTGTCCATGCTTTTCCCAGCAGCTCTGCTGTGCTCTCACATGCCCACTAGGACATACCCTTTACTCCTTTGAAGGTCAACCATCAAGATGCAGAACAAGGGAAGCAGCTCATTAGGTTCTTGCTACAAGAACCTACTGAAAGTAGGAGAGTACTTCAGATTTTTAGAAAAGAGGGCTTCTCAAAGTAAAGGCAGGATTGCGAGGAGAAGGTGCTACCAGGTCAAGATTTAGTGCAATAAATAATGAAAGGTTCCTCGCCTCATACCCTCAGCCTTTCCCAAGCTCTGATGCTTGGTTTCATCTTTGGACTATGAATGATTCATGGAGCCTTAAAATATACATAATCTATATCTCCTAGAACAAAGAGTCTTTATTCAGGGGGTTGTGAAGGTGCAGCATGTGCGATGCCTGCACCTGGGCTGAGATGTCCCTTGGGAAAGGACCCTTGTGGCTCCCCGCTTCTCTCCAAAACCAGAAGCTGTTCTGAGCTTGACGCTGAGCTCTGTGGGAGACCCCAGCTCAGTCTCTATGACATAGAGACGTGCTTGCTGCTGAGGGTCTCTAGAATTGCTTTCTTGAATCACACCCAGAACCAGCTCAGAGCCAGGCTCTTCTCAGCCATCCACGGCAGCCAGTGTACAGATACCACTAGTACACAGGGAGGGACTGAAATAATTTATGCAGGATTCCAGCTGGGGAAGCTGCAGCAAAAACTTACCTTCATGTCACAGCCTATTCCACTGAAGACTTTACCATCCTGACTTTGAGTTCTCTGCCTTGGGCAGTAGATCACATGTAACAATTGTGCCTCTTCCCTTGGAAACCCAACACCACCTTTTCACCATCAATATTTGATTCCTTCTATGCATACAAACACTAGCATACACACATCCTTGCACCGTGATCAGCAAACATCTACTTACTTCTCCAGACAAGAACAACACTTCAGGCAATTCCAAGGATGCTATGTCAAAGTAACCTCCTTTTCAAACGAAGAGATGACCATCCTCTCATTCCTTATTGAGAAACCTAAGCATGGGCCTGGGTAAGATTTGGTTAAAGTTTAAAGCCAATGAGAGTCTGTCCTTACTCAGAAGGCAACACAGGCAAAAGCACAGGAAGAGATGGGGAGGTCTCAGACAAGGCAGGCTTGGCAGCGAAGTCCTCCATGGCTCATGTCCAACAAGCTATGGGATGCCTCCCTCCCTGTGCTAGTAGGCCAACACAGGGTAAGTGGCAAACCTGAGCTTCACAGTGCTATAAATGAATGGCACAGACATGCCCTAAGAGGTTGAACCATCCCTTCAAGGGATCATCCACATATAATTCCTGTGAAGCCCATTTGTTTTCAGTGGTCTTTTCAGGATCAAAGATACAGGTTTCAGACTATGTTGTATCTACTGTTCATGATCACATTTTCTTGCTTTTTGGAGTCTTTGAGATCTTCTTCCTTAGAAGGGTCGTTGCCGATCCTTAGCGATTTGGGTCTACCTGATGATATCTTTTATGGTCAGGACTCTTCTTTATTTCCTACGCATGACTCTAGTTTCTTGGCCAGAGATATTCTTCTTCTCTTGTAAGACTGCTATTGATAGCAACCTGCCCATTTTCTTTGAGGCTCAGGTCAACACCACTGAATCCAGGGAAGGAAACCTGGCACAAGATCAGATGCTTCACACATTATAGTCATGCAAAGGAGCTTAAGGACCTATACAGTATTGTACCCAACTCCCAGGAGTCCTCTCCGAGATTAACAGGATTAAATGGAACTTTCAGTCTAGTGACAGGACAGTATTTTCATCCAAGATGCACAGTCAGGGACTTTGCTGCTTTCTTCTGAAGCTGTGGCTATACAGATTTTCCGTTGGGATTGAGTGGCAAACATTTAACGTGGCTGCAAAAGAGGCGATCCATCTGTAATGCACGTGCTGCTGGCACCAGGCAGAAGGGTTAACACACACTGAAGCCTTTTTTGCTTATTGTTGATGAAAATGAGAGACTGATAACTATCATCAGGTAGCCACCCTTGCACTCCTTCAGAGCGAAGAGCCATGCTGAATGCCTCCCACAGCTCTGCCAAACCTGCTGGCAGCCCGGCTGCATCCCCCCGTCGCCAGCCCTGACCTGGGCACTCAAACAGGGGCAATGGTTGGGGGTTAACTCTGGTCTCCAGCAGCATTTGGGTCTTCTGTTTTTCTGCTCTCACACAGTGCCAGATCTACAGCATTTCCAGTCAGAAGAGTCCCTGATACTTCCTGAGCAGGGACTGACAGTTTCTCACTGGTACTGTCTAATGTCAGTTTTCCTTTATGCATTTAGAGCAGATCCATCAAAATAATTCCTGCTAGAGGTCTGAATTCAGCATATTACACACAATAGCTCCCTGGAAAGAGAAAAACGGCACTTACCTGTCTTTAAGCAAAGTCCCTTCTCCATCGTCTGCAATGTCTGTGTGCTGTGAGATGTGATGGCTTTGAGGCACGTGTGCCTCTGGAGCTGTTCTAGCAGCGCTGAGCATATGACTGGAGCTTAAACACTCTTAAACTTGCAACCCCCTCTGGCACCATTAGATGAACAAATGTGTCTCAGGGAACACAAAACAAACCCGCAGCCACCTTCAGCAGTCTGCAGGGGACTGGACCAGGCACTACCAGGAAAGGGATGACAGTGCACATCTGATCCTAGTGTCCCCAAATATTGCTTGGCACTAATGCGGCAAAACCAAAATGCTCTGTTGATTCAGATTATCTCTAAAATTACCAGTCAGCACGGCCTCAGGAGGAAATCTGAGCAGAGGTACAACTCTGTTGCATGATGAGCTCACCTTGGCGGTGTTTGAAATGTGCATATTGCATTATTACAATGCCACCTTACATCTCTGTTATTGGCACCAGAGACTGAAACTCGGCAGGACCAGGCCCTGGACACATGCAGAATATCAACTCGCAAGACCACGAGCTCCTCTCTTGTATCAGATGTTACAATACACTCCACCACCTCACCGGTTTAATCCACAGACTGCAAACATTCCTCCCTCTCCCAATTATCTTAATAAACAGCCTGGACACATCTCTGACTCACTTAAGATAATGATGACCTGGCCATGATTAGCTTATTCAGACATTCTGGCAGTTTACCAAGCCTAATGCAACTCCAGTCTGGCTCTTTCTGACTTCTCCTGAAAGAGGCTGACCTCCAGGAGCAGCTGCACTGCGATCAGCGGACAGAGACCCACGTACAGCTCAGACACAGGCTGCTCCCAAAATTCCAGCTGGAGTCATGAAGGCTACTTGCTCTTAAAACAAGCTCTTAATTATTTCAAAGGCTTGGGGAAAAACAGTTTCTCTTGTCTGCAGATAGACCTGGTGGGATGGTACCAGTCCCCAGATATTAAAGAGAAACATGGGGTTAAGGACAACACCAAATACCAGATTATTGAAGAGCACCTCCACATGTTACATTTCTGGCTGCCAGTCTGAAACATTCATTCATCCAACCCAAGAGCAAAATCAGCACCAGTCAGCCAGTCACACAACATGAATATTTGAAGCAAATCCTCAGAGGAAAAAGGCCAAATAGTCTGAAATCATAGGCAAATCCTTACAAAAAGTCAACTGATCTGCAGGAACCAGGCACAGGTCACAAATGACTCACTAACAGCAGAGCAAATCACTTAACCAGTGCTTGGAACAAATCCCTCCACTTTGTAGAGAACAATAAAAATTTATTCCTGCTGATTAGTCAGCAGTTACACTCACAAATTCAAAATTAATATCCAGGTTCAAATATAGTTGTCTTGTACTTGCACTATGCTTTACCGCTGGACAGACCATCATCTTCTCTTAGCAAAGGAATCATCCCGCATTTTTTTATCAGGGCTGGGAGTGTGGGTTGAGATTTATTATAACTCTTAACTTGACAAACTCAAAGCCTGAACTCCACCTCAAACTGCTGTCTGGCAAAAGCTCAGCTAACACTCCTTTGAATTTCTGTACTGATTTCAGTAAGAACAGGCACATACCACTTCTCTGGAAACCAATTACCAAATCCCAATAAGGAAGACAGACAAACAACCCCCAAAACTCCAATGGTGCATCCAGGAAGGGGAAATTCAGAACGCAAGAACAACGTCAGGAACTGACACAACCAAACTGAGTTCCCAGCAGAAACAGAAAGGCACCATATCTGCACCCTTAAACCCTCTGTGTCCTCCCCATGTATCAGTTTACAAGACAAACAAAGGAAGCCCCATTGGGCAAACCAACCATTAGGTTTCCTATGTTATTTTTTAGGGGTGTAGACAGAGAGTAGGATGGCCTATAGTGCACCCCTGTGGCACAAGCACAGGCCACCAGAGATTTGATGCCGGAGGCTGATGCTCTGCAGCATCAGACTACACGCTGGCACCACCAAGGAGCCTGCCTGTCATGAGAATAGTGACGATGTGACAACAAAGATACTGTAAGATACAGGCAAAGCAAAATGCACCACAACGGCAGAGGAAGGTACGTTGTTGCTTCACCAGGTAAAGCTCCTTTTCCAGCTGTGTGTGTGCCAGTCTCCTGTCATACCCTTTCCCCTTCAAAGCAACTGCAGGCACTTCCCTGCAGCTTGTTAAACTGTTCTGCCAATTGATCAGGGTCTGTAGGTACTGGTAAATACACAGTTAATAAGGACTCTTTGGCTTCTCCAGTAAATGGCACCAGAAGCTCTTCAGAATGTTAAGCAAAACTGAAGTCACCTGACACTGATTTCTTGCATGCTCTCTTCCTGCTGCTCCTTCAAACCTGTGTTTTTTAGCTTTACTACTGTGTCTAGTCCTCTTTATCCTCTGCTAATGCCAGGGCTTAACCCCAAGGATCTGCAGCTTGTTCTGGGTACAAATCAGAGCAGAGTGGTGATGCACTGCTGCAGTTTGCTGAAACAGCAGAAGTACATTCCTGTGACTGTCCACAGCTCCTGAGACTTCTGTCCCTGCCTCTCTGGATGGCAGGCACAGACACATGATGAAAAGGCCAAAGACCTGGTGATAGAGAAAACCACCACCTTCAAAGGAAGCTCCAGCCTCTTGGGAAAGAAGGGCTGGTTCCTTCAAAGCGCATCTAAATTAAGAAAGAAAAAAAAAAAAAAAAAAAGGAGCAGCAGAAAACATCAAGACTCAGCCAGTGCAAGCTGGAAAAACAGCAATGGAGACTCAATGTACTCCAGTTGTGACGTACAGCACCACACACATCAAACACTCGCCTGCAGCAAGTCCAAGCCCAAGGTCCCACAGGGCCATGCATTAATTCCATCATGCAGAGAGGTATTGTGCCAGAATCATACCATGCTCACCACACTCACTCCAGGTGTGAACTAAAATAAATGTGACTCCACCTTCTGAGAGTCCAAACACACAGAAACAAAATCTTCCTGCTCTGCTTGTTCACATGCAGGCTCCACACTCTACAAGAACCTAGAAGGCAGAGTTGTGGTTTTCAGGAGGAGCTGATATGTACCACTTCCTGCACCCTACCAAACCAGTACCCCCAGCTCCTTCACTGATGAGCTCTGTGAACAGCCCAAGAGTCATTTGAAGCCAGTGTGGAGAGGGAGAGCAGGCCAGCGCTATCAACTCACAGGCAAGCTGTTTTGAAGACCACAGAACCTTCACATGGGTACATCAGGCAAGACAGGCAACCAAGAAGCAAGTACAAGGAGAAACAAGTGCCCAGCCCCTCTGCAATACATGTCAGAACCCACAGGCATAGTTAACCTAGCTTCCTGGGAACTGGCAGCATCAAAAACATTGTTTGAACTCATATGTAAGGAATCAGTTGCCCTGAAATACAAATCAAAGTTGACCAAGGCTGACTGTACCAGAAACTTAAGTAATTAGCTAATCAACCCCATTTGCAATGTTTCTTGGCTGTGAAACCTGATAGAGCAGTGAGGAGGAAAAGGCAAAGCTTCCAACACCCATGTTTGTTTCCTACACCACAGAAAGGAGAGGGAAATTGGGATGAAATCTGATGCAGCTCAGCTGCCCATTCCACATTATACATCAGGAGACAGCCATGTGTCTCAGGCATTACAGTTGTCCCTAGAAAGGTAAAGATCTCAGCCGTCACCTAACCCTGTGAACCACAGCACACAATCACTTCTAGAGGCATAATCATTAGAAGAGAATAACACGCAGAAATTCAGTCATAGCATCGTTTTGAAGTATTTGCTTGAAAGTCATGCCAGGAAGTTATAAGAACAGAAGGATGCTGGAAAACATGTTTCTATTTTGCTCATCAAAACTCGCCAGATTTTCTAAAAGGGTTCCAGCACCATCCACCAATATCAGCTCAAACACACCCCCAGCCTCATGCCCACGGTCACCTGGAAGTTGGCACAGCAGCTTTAAGTCACATAAACGACATCTCTCGTTAATGATACTGAGACACATAACTCATGATAAGCCCTGCATGCTGCAAAGTGGCTCCTCTCTCCTTCTGGATCAACCAACAACCTTACATGAACTCCTGACAAGGAACCCAAGTGCACCACTCACCTGTACCCTACTGCCTGTAAATCAAACACATCCTTGTTAGCTTAATGGGAGGCTAATTGTCCCTGATGAAGGGACAACAGTCCAACACCCAGCAGAAGAGCAATTTGTATAGCCAAGCAGGGAGACCTGCAGCACCAGCATATCCTGAAACAAAAGCACTGTAGCCAGAACAATCTTTTAGTATCAAGCTCCCTGAGAGATAAGGCTCCCTGCAAAACTCCTTCTGCTAAGTGTAGAAACTTATCTTGGCAAATCCTGACACCATCTCCCAGCAGTACTGCCTTGTCTCTGAGCATATGACCATTTTGACCTACAAAAAGCAACAGGTTGTCAGCTGAGATCATCAGCAGCTAAATCTCAGGCAAGAAACTATCTTCATGCCTGATGAGAGTGACAGAACCAACCACTACACCTAAGCAATGTTCACATCACAACTGTAAATCCCACCCTCCACACCCCCCAAAGAAGCAAACAAACCGGACTCCCCACACATGGACCATCTCATGAAGAAGTAGACTATAGGACATGTCATTCTGAATGTTTATTTATTTCACCTTCAAAGAAGAGGCCTGATGCAGCTGTTTCGTTAGAAAATAAAGTGTTTATTAAGAAACTAGACATTGAACACCCCTATAGTCTCTGTGAAAAGGGACCGTCCCATTTCCCATTAGCACAGGATGATAGTTATGGCAAGATAAGAATGCTCAAAGATGGAGGAGTCTCATTGACAGAAAATGAGGTAATGATTTACAATAATTAAAAATAAAATAAAATTTTTTAAAAACCCCATCCTTAGACTTGCTACTTAAAGCCACCAATCGCAAACGGCCATGACTGGCTTTCCTTTTCAGCAGTGAGGAACCAGAGACTTTAACTGGTGTTAAACAAATTGAGACATCAATCACAGTGGGGAGAACTGCTTTAAATTATGCTGTACGGTCCGGAGGATTTCTTCTAAGCAGAGATGGACCTGAGCTGCAAATTTCAACCCTTCCTCTGCTAGGGTGTTTGGATATAGGCTTCTGGTCCAGGCCCATGGATGTATCTCTACGACTGATACACACAGTTGAGAGCACAGTCCCCTGAACAGTGCTAGGGAGAGGAGACAGTTCAGACGGACAAGACATCCCCAGGTCAGGTGGGCGACTTCCAGGAGATGGGGAAAGTCAGTTTTGACAAGCACCCAGTGATTCACACGCTTGGTGAAGCTCCTCCTCACTCTGTGAATCTGCAGAATTGAGGTGTCAACAACATGGCCGCAGGTCCTTTCTGGCATCTCTTGCATTTCCAGCTCCGATGTGGGCAGGAAACATTGTTGGACGTTTTGGTCATGGTTTCTGAAGCCATCCGACCTGAGCCAGGCCTCCTTGTCCTAATACAGATGACCCCCTAAGGCATGTCTGTTAACTTAAAGCAATCTGCTACCGATTCTCCTGCACTCTTCTATTGCACTTTACCTTTTTATGCGAATGAACCAGGAGAAGAAGCGAGAGAATGGAATATTCCCAAGGGCATCGCTATGGGAAAACTACCTCCTGGTAGTCTCCAGGGTGGTTCATGCAGGTGTAAAGGCAGGATGAAGCAGAACATCCCATTCTGAGGCTTCTGTCCAGTTCTGGTGGAGGGAAACCGTGACTCTTTCCAGTGGCAGTGACCCTTCAGGGCTGGTGATTTAGAGACATCCTTGATGTGATAAGGTCGTCTCAGGCCACCAAGAAGGCAAAGCTGAGTGGCTGGTGAGCAAGCTCCTGGTTCAATACTCCTCTCAGAAAAGGATCTGGCAACACCTGAAGCTTTTGGAAGGTTTTTTTCCTCTAGAGAAAAACTGCCTTGCTTATAGTTTATCACTGATATGTGTGAGTAAATCTGTATTTCCCATATATGTGACATCCAGAGAGTCCAAGGAAAGCCCTGCAAGTTGCCACGAGGGCAACTGGCTTCTCTCAAGGACAGGATCAAAGGGTTTACTTTTCCATCTGAGAGGCTTTGGATGAAGTAAGACAAAAGTGGGATGGGAGAGGGGGAAAGAATATGAATACTGGCCAGAGAACAGGATCAATATTCCCATTTATGCCAGAGAAGAAGCAACAGAATACTTATTTTTCCTCTCCTTCAGTCAGTCAGCCTTGAGCTGGTTCTGGGTACGTGACTGGGTTACAATCAATCTCTAGTTGGGTGGGAATACACGGGAGAGCTAAAGGGGGCTGGAAAAGGCCCAGCAACTGGGACCTGCGTGCGTCTGATATGCTTTTCCACTTTGCTTACTGCCCTAGTCCTGGCAAGGACACAGACCCTCCTGCGCTATGGATTCTCCATCCATGCAGGGAGCCCAGGCAACTCCTCAGATAAAGCTCATCATTCAAGCAGCAGGAGAGACCAGAGTACGACAACGATATAGTCAGATCCAACGAGCCGCTCTAACACACACAGACAGACAGACAAACAAAAAAAGCCTCCTAGAATATGTGCACTTCAAAGATAACCACATTCTCTTCCTGTCAGAGAAGTAAGATTTCTTTTTCCTTTTTCTTTCCATTATTATTCCTTCCAACATTATTTTCTGTGCAAGAACTGGGAGCGGGGCTGCCTTTGTTCTTACCAAAAGTCTTCGTTCTGCTTTAGTTTCTTCCAGGCTCCCCGCCTCGGCTCGCTCTGGGAGACCTCCCATGGCGGTGCCACATAAGAGGTGATGGCGGCATTCACTGGGTGTTGCGAAGACACAAGCTTACAAGGAAAACTCCAAGCAGGGAGGACATGACTACAGATGTCAGTTTGGTTGGCTTGGTTCGTTTTGTTTTATGTTTTATTTTAAAGCAAAAGTACAATTATTTACTGTGTTATTAGGATGACTCCTTTCAATTGGGTTTTAATTCTCTTTATTTGCTCTCATTGCTGCTGTTGTGCCTTGCAGGAATATTTAACGAACACAGCGACCATTGGAGGAAAAGAACAACCCTGTTTATCTGGTGACAGAAAACCACAGTTTCAGTTGGCTTTAACGTGTGTACAGGCAGGGCTGTAGAGTCCTATTAGGAGGAGACCTCAATCCATACAGACCACGCTTACTGCTTCCCACCATTTTGAGGGCACAGCCTATAAACTTGACATCAGAACAGGGACTTTTAAGGAGTTTTTAAAAGCCATGACGTCCTTTGCTGAAATAAACACTGACATCCTCAACATAAATGCCTTGGTTAAGAGGTTTGGAATGTCCAGGGAGGCTTATTGGATTCAACATAATTTCTCTGAAACCTAAAGGGGAAAAAAAAACAGAAAAAAGAAAAAAGCAAAATAAAGTAAACGAAAAAACAAAAAAGAGCAAAACTAGAAAAAAAGAGAGAGATATTGACACACATGTAATTATTAAAAAAGAACCAAATGAATAACCAGCAAACGGCTGCCATTAAATTAAAGCCAAAAGGGCCCCTCTGGGCAGAGCTACCTTGCTCTCTTTTTCCATAAAGAACAGGCAATTATTTCATGTGGTGCGTGCAGGCACAAGTGCTCTGAGGACAAGGGGCATGCAAGCAGTCTGGACAGAGAATCCAAGAACAACGCATTTCCAGAGGTTCCCACTAATCAGGGGCAGAAAAGTCCTAATTCCTACCTAATCCACCTTTTCCCTAGGCAGAGAGTGAAGAAAACTGAGTCTCCTTCCTATGCCTACTTCTCTCTCATGATTTATTTAGTCTGGCTTAACGTTTCTGAAGCCAAAGAACGCCATTGCAAGGCTGGGGAGACCTTACCCTCACACCCCATAGACTTCCTTAGCATCAGCTGTCCCTTCTACACCAAAACCTGCACACTGGAGGCATCTTCTCCTTACACAACCCCACCTCTTTAAAAGTAATTTGAAGGCTTAGGATTTGCCAGAAATACTGGTCAGAAGAAAAGGAAAAATAAGTGGAGCAGAGAACCAAGAGAGCAGTTAACTCATCACTAGAGCAGCATGGAGCAGCTTGGATGCCCCTGTTAACTGATCTCTATAAGAAAGGTGCTTTTCTCTAGGCTAGGAACATAAAGTTTCTCACACCGTATCTACACCAGTCAGAAGATATTTTTTCCCTATTTCTTCTTTCTATTTTTTCTTTTATATCTATTTATATTTCTTCCCTGCACTACCTTATTCCATCTGCTCATCAAATACATGCCTCTTTTGATGAACCTGAGGATGCAGACAAAAGCTGTTTGTTTGGTTTGGAACTGTTTAAACTTGTGTGGGGGAAACTATCTGTTATTCTCAGGGGCCCTGACGGGCTGATCCACATGGGAGAGTAAGCCAGGCTCAGCTTCAGTTCATGTGTCATAAACAAAATTCATAGGCAAATTCCAAGTGTTGAAATATCATTAGCAGTGAGAAAGAGCCTAGCTCAACTCTCAGAGCCAAAGCAGAGTTTAAAGTGCTGATGCCTGGAAATGTGTATGTAGACTAAGTCCATTTCTTATCAGAGTCACTGGGAGACAAATAAACATGGCATCCCTGAACGTCACTATTTATCATGGTTTGGTTTTCATAATATAAATACATTTTATGGCCACCAAAGGATAGCTGGGAAAGTCTACACTCAACAACTCCAAGTATCTCCAAGGAGCTCTCCTATCTGCTTTATTTTCTTTGCATTTCTTAGCTCTGCTAAATTAAGGCAATTCCACTTCAGCCAGGCCACATCCAGTAAAACTAAAAACCCACTGGGGACACACAGCCTCAGCAAAGGGACATGTGAAAGATCAGCAAGACTTAAGGCTGGGGATGTCGAGTGCTTTACTCCTTGTTGTCAGTGCTGTGCTGTGAATCCCAGCTGCAGGGATCTCCAGTGACAGCAGGGTCTTTACAGAATGGGACTGCAGTAGGGGTTACCCCATAACTGACATGCAGTCACTACTGAGGGACAATGAGGAGCGTGGCAGAAGAGATGACATTTCTGAAGCTTAGGGTCTGAACACACATACCGCTGACTTGGGAAAGCATTGCAACATCAATCACTTTGGCATCCTCTCCTTTGGATTTATTAAAGTCCCCAAAGAATCTGAAAAAAAAAAATGCTCCTCTCCTGACTGGTTTTCTCTGTCCTCACTGCTGTCACCCATATTGTACTGCTACCTTCAACCCCATTCTCTTGTATGGAGCAGAAACCAACAAGGCTCTTGCTACGTTTATGGCTTCACTGTCAGATGTAAGATGGATGATGTTCACTGAGATGTCCAGGGTTAAAATGGGTGAATCTCAACAGGTTCAGAGTTTGGATGCTGCTATGACAAATGTCATCTTCCTACCACCACAGCTGTTAGCTCCTGAAAAACTAGCTTGGAAACACCTTAGTGATTTGGGAGTTTTGTTTAACCTTTTTTTTTTTTTTACAAAAGACAAAAAAAAAAGACAAAGAAAAGTGTTCACCTTCTTAGAAGGAGTTGGGGAAATTTAAAAAATAATTCCTTTTGTGGAGTTTCACATTTGTCAGTGCTGGCTGGAAAGTGGGAAGAAAAACACTATCTTTGACATCGGTTGTAAATTTGGAGAGAAACTCTAATATACAAGTCTAGAAATAGTAAGAAGGTAAAAAACTCCACCCTGTAGATTCAAATCAAAAGCATCTCCAAAGACCTACAAAACTAGGAAGGGTCTGACATTAAACTTTGTGTTTCTCCCTGTTCTAGTGAAAACCACTTTTTATATTAAAATATGATACCTTCTCTCCTAATAGCCATGGTATGATAGTGGAATAAATGTATATGGAGAGTACTGGAGAAGAGGGAAGGAGGAATGAGCTCAGATTTGCTGTGTGGCTCTAACAGCTTGAGATGGAGGGGGCAGATTGGGCATTTCTCTAAGCAGGCTGGAAGGATGTGGCAATGAAAGGACAAGTAAGCTGAAGGCAACCAAACCATGCAATCAGTTTTTGTCCTCAACCCTGGCCCATCCACTTAGTCCTCCAGAGCTGTCCTGTGTTTCCCAACACCTTGGCTAGTTGATCTCAGCCACTCTCTGCCCCATGCATGTACCCAGTCCAGCCTACAGACAGTGCCGTGTGGGGAGGACCCTTCCTCCACTCATTGAGAGCAAGACTATGGAGAGAAATCAGATAATTTCACCTCACCTTCACTGTTTGCCTTCTGTTAAAACTGCAACTATTCAAATATCCCATGCTCCTAGAACTTTTCAGATCTGAGGCTGCTCCAGGTCACCTGAGAAGAGCAGCAGTGAACATGACGCAGGGAGGCGAGGGGACGGCGCAGAAAATGGTGACAACTCCTCAGAGCAGCCCTATCCACCACAGCAGAAGTGGTGCAGCCCAGTTTTGAAACCCAGGGCTGGAAATTACTTCTAAAACAGCAGCATAAATTGCTGTGGAAATGGATGAGAAAAGCAACGAGATGCCATGTAACACCTGGCAAAAATGGGTTAAGCAAAAATAGCAAACTAGGGGCAATGAGCTGGCCAAACATAACACTGCTATCCACACAGCCCACGTTAGGCAATGGAGCTCTCATCTCTCTTCTGTGTTACAGCAGAATTTATGATATAAAGGAAAAGCAATAGGAGACTCCAACAACAGTGTACATTTTATCTTTCTCTATGCACAGATATGAAGCATGAATAGCATCAAAGGCAGCATGAAAACCATCAAGCCTGGCCCACATCCAGAGCAAAGGAAACAGCCATCCATCTAGTCAAAGCCAGGACTGATACGTCTATATCTGAGGGGAAAGTAACACAGCAATCCAGGTTTCCTGTCATGCATGGGTTCATCTGCAGGGCTATGATACAAAACTATCTTTCTTTTCTCCCCCCCACCTCATATAGTAGGATGAGATGCAACGCAGCCTAAGGCCTCACTTGCCACAACAAAGCAGGTCACAGAAGCTCAACAGAAGCACACCATGAGGTTCTTCTTGATGGTCCCAGCTGCAGATAAGGACTTCATCTCCTCTACCGCCAAAGGTAAAGTCAAAAAGCCTAGACCTCCTCTCATTTACACAAGCCCGACACTGTTGACCACAATGGAGAACTTCAAGAAAATGCAGTCCACAGATGAATTTCATATTGATACAGACCTCAAGCAGATCTTCAAGTAGATAACAGCTCTTTTAAGATTCACAAGGCTCGGAGAACTACAGAAATTCTTATGATTGTTCATTTTCATGGAAACAGGGTCCTTATTCCCCTTCACAGCAGCTCACCTTGTACTTTTGTTCATTTTCCACAGTTTAACCTCAGGCTTAAGAGTCTCCCATTTTAGTCAACGAGATTTGACATCACTGGAAACCTCTTGGGAATGTGCTAGATGGAACTCTAGCTACAGTTTGTGGCATCTTCATCTCCTCCTCAACCCAAAATCGCAGGGGATTACAGCACTGCATGTGCTTTTGAGGGCAGGAAAGGGAAGAGATGGGCTGAGAGCAAGAGCAACAGCAGAAGCAAATGGGTCCAGAAGATCCCATTTCCACACAAATTTCTCTCATGCTTAACTAGAGCAGAGGAAGGAATAGGAGAATACCACAGGCACTCAACAACTGAACAATATTCCTTGAGAAAAGGGCAGCATTTGCAGCCTTCCACCCAGAGAACTCTTTAAGACTATGTAACATTCATTAAACCTTTGGTCAGAGGAATTCCAGTATCTATTGCATTTCTACTGTTGCCACCGTTAATGTAGGCCATGTCCGTATTAGCTGGAATCACAAGTTTGTTTTCTCTGGAACTCTTTCATGGATGGAGTGGTTCCAAGATACTAAATGATGTAGCCTGATAGCTCAGGAGGCAGAGCTCCAAGATTCCCCACTGATCCCCCTTAGGAAAAGCCCCAAAGTAAGAAAGCACTTACCAGAGTATAAAATAAAAAAATAAGATGGAAAAAAAAAATTAATTTAAGACCAAGGACAAAATGAAAAGGCTATTTTCAGGTCTGAGATGTCCTGTGGTCTGAGTCAAAGCTGCCTTCCCTGTCCAGAGGCACAGCCAATGCTTTTCTCCAGGCTGCACAGAGGTGCAGCTATTTAAAGCCACTCGGAGGCCCACTGCATGATGGAAAGCAGCCAGATCAGTTGGGCCTCATCGGTTTTGTTTTTGTTAGATTGAAGCCAGAGTATATGAAATGACTTCTAAGAGGACCAGGGAAGGGGGAAGGACTGGGCACCCAGCAGTTTCACCCACAACATGCAGAGCTTAGTCTCTGCCTCATTTAAATCATTGTGGGTTGGAGAGAAGGTACCTGAGCTAAGAGGATGTGCTGTCCCTTGTGACACCCACATCTGTGCAAAGGCGAATGGCAAAACTCTTGGTGTTCATCTGTCAGTCATGAGAAAGAAGTCATGCAGCAAAGAGTTTGCAAAATGCCCAAGAGTTTGGTGGGAGCTGACATTCTGAGTGCTATCAAGCTGTTGGTCTGCCTCTGTCCATCTGTGTGCTTGCACCACCACGTCCAGGAGCCTTCTCCATGGCAGTTCTCACTGCCTGGAGGAACAACTGCTTCTGCCTGCCTCCACAAGTCCCCATTTCTCACTGCCATGCACTTTCTGCCTCTGCACTCCACAAAGCCCGCAGGGACCTGGCATGAAAGGTCCCATCCCAACAAGTAATACATCATTTTCATCACTTTGGCTTTCAAATATATTCTTTTGTCAATTTCTAATTTACTTTTTCATGTCAGCCCTCAGAGTGCTGCCAATTTAAGCACTATGCACAGTGTTACATGAGCACCTCATTTCCACTTTGCCTGACAGGTATCTGCATTCCTCTGACACCGCCTCTGTTCCCCACTTGCTTTAGATAGCAAAAGTTACCCTAAGCGTTTTACACGGAGTTACTGAAAACCACTGACTAATCTGCCCAGAAATGAATATCCACTGGGAAAAAATCTGGTTGGGCTTGTGTTCCTTAATTGCTGATTAATTCCAATTATGGTACAGCTGATCCACCAGTACCACAGATCGCCACATCAAAGAGCCAACCAGCAAAAGAAGCCCCTGAGTTACAACAGCAACAGCCCTGTTGCAAACTTCTTTTCAGCCGGAGAGCACTTCATAAACATTAATTTGTTATGCCTCACTCATTCCCTGGGGAGGCAGAAGCTGTTATATTCATTACACAGATGGCAAAATAGTGGCACGGAGCAAGACCGTGGTTTCTCCAAGGTCTCTGGAGGAACTGACGCCAGTCGTGGGCTCTCCACAGGGAATAGCCCCAGCTCCCATCCTCTCCAAGAGACCTGGGGTCTAGAAGGGGACAGAAGCACTTGGTAAAGCCAGATGGCCAGGATACAAGAATAGACACCAAAGGAGATACATATGGTGGATAAGCACACAACTACTGCAGTCTGCGTCTGGGACCTTCCCTGCTCAGGCAGTGCCAACAATGCTTCCTGGCTCTTCAGAGTGCTGGTGGAGGAGCTGATCAAGGCCTGGGATAAATCCTTGCTTGCTCAAGTCTCTTTACTCTGCCATCTGCTCCAGCAACACCTTACGTCACCAAGAAAGGCCAGAGCTGCCCTCCAGGAAGCCCAGGAGCAGTACAAGCCCGAGAGCCTGAAGTGTCAGCAGGAGCATCCTGTGGTGAAATGTGATTTCATGGGGTTTACAAGCTGTGGATGGAAACTGAGGAGATCTCGGCAGGCAAGGAGGCACTGAGTACTACAGGGGAGTTGTAAATGGGAACAGGAAGAGCTGAGGGCAAAAACACAGTGAGAGCAGCAGGAAGCCTTGAGGAAAGAGGTTTTGTTGATGTTTTAGGCTGTTTGGAGGCTGCATTGTCTGGAATTATTGTCCTTCATCTATGTCTTTACAGCACTCCTACTCCGCTGGTTGTTTTAGAAATGAAGGTTGCCACCGTGGCTCTTCTTTCAATAACTGCCCCACTAGATGGTTCTCAAAACAAATTGCCTTCCGCACCAAAATGTATCAGAAGAATGTCATTAAGCACCCTAGGAGAGAGCTTCTACCACCAGATTTTGTTTCAAGACAATGGTTTGGTACCTTCCAGCATGTAGCAAGCTCTAAAACACGCACCCCGGGGCACAGGGAAGGCTGTGCTTTCCCCAAGGGAAGAGAAGACAGCAAGCAGAGGAACATAGGTTTGCCATAAGATCACGCTGCTCCTAGGAAACACTTTCGGTACTGCCCATCAACCAAGTGGCAGGTATTAGTGGTCGCCTTCAATCAGCAGGAGGGGAGAAAGATCTTTGCTTCCACAAAACGCACATTGTACATTTTTACAAGAGAAGGTATGAATCCTGGAAAGACCATTGCAGCCAGCAAAGCTGAGATGAGGTGGGCTGGGAACCCCCCAGGCACTGCACTGGGAGGATTGCTGGCAGGGGCTGCTGCTGTGCAAGGAGACCCTTACTCCACTCTGCAGCAGGTGAGCCCTGCAGAGCAGGAAGATCTGGCACATCACAGCAGGGCTGCAAATGAAGACCTAAGCCTAAAATGTGTGACTGCTGTGAACTAGGAACCTGTTTTCATTCAAAGGAGGGAGGAAGGACCAGGGTTTCTTTCCAACAAGGTTTTTCCAGCAAGTAGTCTAGCTGTGAATTTTTGCTCTGGCAGTCAGCACCAAGCTTAATGAACCACATGGCTGTTAGACCCTTCTCTGACCCAGTTTCATTCTGGGTCTGAAAATAAGTCTCCTTCTCTCCCTTCTCCCTCTCACATCAACTCACCTAAACGCACAAGGCATTTAAAGCACTTACGCCCAATCTTATTTCACACTGTATAATTCTGTGCAAGCCTTTGTGCTTGCTCCACTTGTGTCATTGACATGTGCTGATTAAATATCAGCAGAGACGAGGGACAGGAAACAGGCTGAGCTCCCAGGCCTCTGGTTGGAGAGGCTCTGCAACACCAAAACTCCCAGGAATGTGACTAACCAAAACCCATTTTCCTTCCACCAGAGGATTTCACGCTTGAGAAAAAGGGAAACAGCTTTCCTTAAAAAGTAAGATCTTTCCTATTCTCCATCATCTATCACCAGTCCTGCCTGCCACCACAGCCAGGACATGTCCTCCTCTGTAGGCTACTCCCTGAAGCAAGAGCTGCCCATGCTAGGGCAAAAGCATGCAACAAAATACACTTCTAAGGGCACTTCTTCATTTGCACATGCAACTACATGTAAGAGATCACAGTCCACAGCCCTGAATTCAACCTCAGTGCCAGGAGCAGCCCATGCACAGGGGAAACAGAGCTAAGTGACACCAAGAATGCCAGCAGAAAGCAGGGAGAGCATGCACACAACCTGCTGCATGTAGGACACGTGGGATGGCCAGTGGGGAGGCGTGCAAGAGGAAAGCAGAGAGTGATGCTGCAGCGCAGAGCACGTGGCAGGGAGCAGCAGAGCGCTGGAGAGGGGCTGGAGCACACGTGTGGGGCCGAGAGCATAACACTGCTGAACATCTACTCTCACTTTACATTACGGATTTAATGGCTTTTAACAGGAGACTTTGTAAGTGATCAGGAATTGGAACAAAAGGAGCTGGGGGAATAATTATTCTAACCAGGGGAGCTAAAGAACATGGCAAAATCGCGTGCTGAGCAATCATGCTAATTAAAGGCACCCAGAAGAATCAGGATAGAAACGCCAAATGGTTTTCACTCTGCTGCCCTAATCCACTAACTGCCTTGTCACTTTGACTCCCACCAGCTGTGGGAAGGACAGCTCTGGGTGAGTCAGTTTGTAGCCATAAAGATGGAGCTAAACAAGTGACATTGGGGAGCTGATCCCCTCTGCAGCAGGCAGAAGCGATGCTTGGCCTGCCAGACTGAACAACAGCTACTTTGCACCAGCACTCTGGGGGGAAAACAAATGCCCCCTCAGCCTTTGGCTGAGCAGCACAGATCCAAACACTTCCCAGAAAGCAGAATAGCTGCTGGCAACTACCAGCATGGGGCTAAACACCCCCCACAGCCATAAACCTGGTCCTTTCAGGTTGGTAAGCCCTGCCATGTGACTGCCTCGCTGCAATTAGCTGTGTTATGTGGCTCAGAACAGTGGTCTGTCTTGGGATGCATCCAGGGAGTGTGCTTCCAGTGCCACACCAGAGCTCCGGCAGCACTGAACATGCTGTTTTCCTGTCTCCACAGCTTTGGTCATCAGTGGTATGGTCCACTCAGGTTGGTGCAGGGGTTTTCCAATCGGTAAGGATATCTTCTAAGCAGCGGGTATCATCCTGATCTTCTAGTGCTTAAAACGCTAGCTGGCGTTCATGCCATGTTAGCATTGGAAAAGCAAGAACACTACAACATGGGTGATTTTTCACCCAGAAAACATGGAGACTAGGAAAATATCTATGCTGCAGGGAAAGGCAATGAACAGTATAGCTCCAACAGACTAGAGGTCTTACAAACCCAAATAAAATCTCCCATTCACTCGGCCTGGTGTAAAACCCAGGACAGACTCCTCAAGCAGCTGTCAAGTCTTGACCTGTTGGAGATGTCAGGGGAGGATCTTCCTCAGACATTGCTGGAATCCAACAGGTCCAACATGTCAAGGCAGATAGGTACAGAAAACACAATTAACAGGACACACTGTAGTGAAATCACACACTCAGCACAAAGAAGTCTCTGTCCTTTCCAGCCTCCAGGAAAAGGTCCACCTCTGATAACTGCTTGGATGAGATGCAGGTGCTTTTCTCTCCAGCAGTGTAGACCTGGGTTTTGTTGCAGCAGTTGCTGCATTGACACAGAGCGAGAGCTGTACACAGGGGAGGTGGGACACCAGAGAAGCGACCGCTAACAATTGCCATCAACTAACAGCTTTCTATTTAAAAAGCAATGGTTTGTTTGTTAATCAACAGGTCCATTAACACAGAGCAAATGCCTCTCTAATGGACACCCACAGCATCCCAGGCTGAACTATTTGTGTGCAGCATCTTTTGATTGATTCACCCTAAAGATCATCAAGTAAATGAGAGAGGATGTAATATTTCTGCAGGAAACGTTCCACAGCGGATACATTGATTGCGACACTCAGCCAGCTGCTGTGTGCCAGTCTCTTCTTAAAGAGACTTCATATTTGATTCTCTGATTAAATATTTCGAAACTGAGAACAAATTAGGAACATTGGCCTGACTGTGCCAGGCGCTTGGCCCATGGAGACCTGGTATCCTGCCAAGGAGGATCACACGAGTGGCCAATGTCCAACCTGTTCCTTTTCTTCCTGCCCTCAAGGCTCATGATTCTTTTCCCTTGGTCCTTGCTCAGCCACATACATCATTGCCATCCTTCAGAATCTCTGCTGTCTGGCCTCTTCCTGCCACCACTAAATCCTTCACCCAAGCCAAGGGAGCCTGCTTGGTGACCCAACAGAACACAGATCTTTTGGCTCAGTTATTCAACTCCTACCTGCAGCTAAAGCTGCAAAATCATGGTCCATTTCACCTGTCAATGTCTCTCTGACTCCTGCTCTGTCACCACAACAAACCCATTTTTAATCAAACATCCAGTAAGGCCCACAAGACAGGAGGAGGCGGGGCTGAGAATGAGGAATACCCAGAGAACAAAAGAAGAAAGTTCAGTACTCATAAGGAAACTAGCAATGAAACCATCAGCTGAATAATTTGCCCCACCAGCAATTCCAGCAGGCAGAGATGGCCCACAAACCAAAGCTAAGTGCTTACTGCAATCTTCAGTTTGCAGAAGCAGATTCTTTTTCCCACAGACCAACCACTGGGCTGACACCTCCTTTATGAGCTGCTGAAAAAACACCATCTTCTGAACAAGCTCTGTGAAAAACACAGTGACACTTCCCATTTCTGAGCAAGCCCTTCCACTGCTCACCAAGCCACAGCCTTGGAGCTGTCGAAGCCACCTTAAATGAGACCAACAGGGCCAGGAGACCTGGGCTGCTGTCACCACTTCTAAAACAACACACTTATTTCACATGCAAATGAACCACACAAATTGAGACCAGACCCTCCTTTTCCCCTCTGAGCTACTCATCAATAACGGAGGCATAAGGCAGGTGAAGGGTCTTTAAGGCAGGTGAAACACAACAGTACAAACGATGGAGCATCTAACTGGAAACAAAAAGAGAAAGCTAAACATTCACCCAGGTCCCATGAGGAGACACAGCTAACCCTCTCCTCTAGAGATAAGGTCCATCAAGAGGTGTCCAGTCTGTTGGAATAAGGACTTCTTGAGGCCAATCAGGGGTGCCAGCAGCTACAAATGAGGGTCTTTCTCTCTTACAGCTTCTATTCTTTCTCCTCTTTAGTATCAGCAGGAAAAAAAATAATTTTAAAAGCCTGCAGGTCCCACTCAGGCTGACCTATGTGTGCCATCACAGCCAGGCAACAAGATAAGAGCTTCAGGTATAAGCTGGGCTGTGGCTGCTGGGCTTCTGCCCCCACCTCCTTTCTTTTCAAAGAAATTAAAATCAAGTTTGTATCGACTACTGAGAAAACAAGACAACATTATACAGGACACGACCCTCTGCAATCAAATTAGGTCATTGCAACACCATAACCAGCACGGAATATGTAGCTCTGATAGCGTAGAGCATCAAGGAGAATGATTTTATGCAGCAAACATTAAAAGACAAAAGGAAAATTAATTATATCAGGACATCAAGCATAACCAGAGCGTGAGATAAGTTTGGAGTAGCAGCACTCCTGTCTTGGGGCTTCCCTCCCAAGCCACTCCTCTGTCCCCATTCAAGCTGGCCTGCCCCTTCTCATAGCTGGTCATTAAAAACATGGCAAGTGCTGGGAAATATTTCTGTGACTTTCTGCACAGCTTCCTCCTTTCCCCTCCCCAAAGTTCTAATGGTTTCCAAAAGAATAAAGCCACTATTCACAGAGCAGGTTTCCAGCCATGGCCCTCCCTACGTCAGCAAAATGCCCAACAGCAGCACACTCAAGGTGCTGATTTCAGGAGTGCAGACATCTGTTTAGATACGGGACTTAACGTCCTACTTTTGCTGTAAGTCACCACTTCTGTGTCTATATATACACATTGCACACAGATCATCAGAGAATAAAAACTAAACACATAGTCCACCTGTGCAGACATTCACCACCATGGTTTGGCACTTGGCTCCCCCATCTCCCTCCCTGGCTCACATCTCTCAAACATCCTCTGTCTATGCCCTCGTCCTAGGTGTATCCCTACAGAGGTCAACCCCCATCCCAGCTCTCTCCTACCCTGAGCACTTGGTCTCCCATAGGACAGCCCTCATCACCCAACTGCTGAGCAATCACCAGTGGAGACATTACCATAAAGCTGCTTCAACCCAAACATCCCTCTACAAGAGGGGAAGGAGGTCTCCAGGGGTCAACCTGCACATGTTGATAGGCATTTATGGTGATGTGGAGGCCACTCTATGTCTCTGTAAAGGTGAGGATGGATTAGCACTAGGCACAGCAGCAATGCTCTTCATCACTATCCTGGGACTGTGAGGATCTGGATGTGGATCCTGGGCTCTGCATGAGCTGGGAGATGAATGCTGCTAACTCCATGCAGGTCAAAACCCAACTCAGCACAACTCCCCCAGCGCCTGTTTCATCTCATCAAACAGAGGAATACACATCCAATATATTCATCCTGCTACATGCAGGAAGGAGGACACAAACCTTCCTAAATCCTATGATTTACATAGCAGTCTGTGGCAGTGGTTTCCCAACTGCATAATGAGTACATTAACTTTAGCTAAGCTGATTCTCCAGGGATGAAGAGATGGAAAAGAATAATCAAAGCAAACTGTGATAGAGTTTTTGATTAAGCAGCTGATGATCAATAAAAGTTATCTGCAGGGCATAGAGTGTTAATAAGCTACCATTCCTGTAGCAAAGAAACACCCGAGCCCATGGTCCCCACTCAACACAGCCCACAGAGGTCAGCAGGACAAGCTCCTCCAGGACTGTCAACGCGAGAATGTGGGCAACTGAGTCCACAGGTCTCCCCTGCCCTCACGCCTGTTAAAAGGGTGATGGTGGAAGAAGGAAAAGAAATCTCATTAAAGAGGAACATAGCTAGAGAGGAATGAAAAAGGTTAACAGCCTAATTCAAGGCTTGAGATGCTATGTTTGGAGGAAAAAAAGTGAAAAGGCATTCATAACCTTCTCAGACAGCTCCACTCATTTAAAAAAGCCTTAGAGCTCTGCAGCTATAATGCCAGCACCCAGCACACCTACAGCAGGGTGCAGGAAGGACCAACCAGCCAGGCTACCAGCTTTCTGCAACCAGTGATGCCAGACACGAAATGACCCACAGCACATCCCACAATTACCATCCTGCTACCCCTTCCCCCATGATGATGTCACTGCAAAGAAGTATTAGGTGTTCAATCTTAAAACCTATTAATACCTTAAATTCATCCCCAAAGATTCTGAGGCATTAAAGAGTGGACTTTATAGAGAATTTCTCATAATAATGTAGCCACCTGTTGAACTGCACATGGCAGCAAGGCTCCATGAGGGCTTCAGAGAGCAGTGGAAAGGAGAGCTTCATATTCAAGCTGCAGAGAAAAGACGAAGCTCAGCTCGGCAGAGACACAGAATATCATTACTGCCGCCTGAATTTAGCTGTTTCAATCTAACTAATCATCTTACTCTTCCAGAAATGTCCGGAGAACTGTAAGTGACCACAGGGAGCTGCTAGGATCTTTGTATTACATTTCCTCCCAAAGTTGCCTCTGCCCAGCCTGCCTACAAAAGGGATTTGTTTTCCCAAAACTCACTTAGCCTTCCTGTCTTTGGAGGGTCTAGGGAAAGCTGAGAAAAAAATCAGCAGACAGGATATTCTTTCTGGAGTGTCCCAAAGGGAGCATAGGGGATGAACAGCACATTAGGATTTCTCCCCCAATTTCTCAAATTCTCACGGAACTGGGGTTTTCAATTGCCCTCTGCAGAGCCCACGTCAAGACAGATCATTAATACTACTTGACACTGTGGATCTCTTGTATTAAAGAAGCACTGCAATTACTTAGTTCAAATCTCTGTATTATTCATAAGATCCATATCTATCATGGATACAGCATTTATGCTGCTATGGGGAAATGCCATGAATAAGGCAATAAGCTCTTCCTTCCTCCAGGTCAAGATGAAAGTCTGCATCTTGGAAAACAGTGCTTTCCTTGGGCAGCAAGGCTCGTATCCCAGGCTCCCTGCTCAATTCCTTCATCCAGGAACTAAAGCCAAGCTAAAATATAACTGCTCTTCCTCTGAGCCCAGCACTTGGGCTCCAATGAACTCTAACTCCAACCAAGCAGGCTAGGAGGCAATGCCTAGGTAGAATGAGGTCATCAGAGCTCCTAGGAGGGTGGCAAGGAAAGAGCAAAGCAGAAACATGTTAAACTGTGGCATGGGTCCCATGCACATGGAGAGAATTTGATCCAACCTACCCAGACAGGAGCAGGAAAAGCTCAGAATTGCCATTTTGTGGGATCATAATACATAGCTCCCAGAACTTATTCATCCATCTAAACTCCTTAACACTTCAGGTGTTAATCAAGCAACATGGTCCAGTGGGCTGAACATGGGCCAGACTGCTAGCTATCAGCAACCTGGTGTGACTGTGAGCAAACTGATGTCTTTCCAGATGCTTCTCCTCATCAAAAAATCAGAGATGAAGATGCTTGGCAGCCCCTTAATGGGCTGGAAGGAGAAATGCCTCTTTCCTGGAAACAGAAGTGCAAGATGCCAGGTTACTCCTCCTTGTTAAGAAGAGGATAAAATACACCCCATCCCTCAAAGACTCAGCTGCCTGCTGTGCTCTCAGTAAGTTCCTCTGACATTTGGGCTTTTCTGGGACCTGGCATGAGAACACGACAGTCCCACCGCATCTCTGGAATTTGCCCAGAATTTATTTTTAACACAGCCCTCAGTGTGAACATTTGTGGTGGGATTCATATGACTGCATGCTGATCCCTGACTCTGAGCTAGCCTCATCCCGGCTGTGCCAATAGCCAGGACCATCATGAGGACAGATGGCACAATCTCCCCCATCCTGAACAAGGTGTTTAACACAGGGAAGACCCAAAGCATCCTGTCTCCTTTCACATGGGGGAAAGAAGCTTTGGGCAGCCATCTCAAATGGAGCTTCTCCTGCTGTCCTAGGGGAACTGACTTGTTCTAGAGCATAAAACACATCAAACAGGGCCCTAAAGTGAGCTTAAAATGACCTTTTAAAATCATGGAGCCTTCTGCCAAGTTCTTTACTTTTTGGTTTTGGAATGTGAGCAATGGGATAGAGCAGAAGTTGTGACCTGTCTGAGAGAAGACTTGAAGACTGGGCTGCAACTTTCTGGTATATCAAGACCTCAGGTACGGCTTGAAGCATGAGGTCCTTTGCTTTGGTATACACTTGATGGCCACCATCTCCCTTTGCTCAATGCTCCACATCAATTACAGTGCAGAAATGTAAAATGACTGATACTTTTAATACAAAGGGCCTGTCATTTATTTATTAGCTGGCGACAGGCCCTGCAGTCCAGGATGGATGCATTATAAATCAACTGCATTTCTAACCATTAAAAATTCATCCAATTCATAATGTAGGACACTCATAATTTCCTTATTAGTGTTGAGCGTGAAGGATTTTTTCCTTCTCCTCCCTTGGTTTTACTTTGCTGCTTTGCTTTTTTCCCAAAGATCTTGTTCATCTGAGGATTAGTTTTGCTTAATCCTACAAGAGGGAGGTGGAGGGGTGGGAAGGGCTGGGGGAAGGGAGACAAGGGCTGAAGTCATTTTGTTCCAGTGTTTTCTTCTAATTGCAAATTTGCCGTATATACACTTAGGAGACTTAGCTGCCTTGTCTCCTAGTCACACTTACGGGAGCCAAAGAAACTGCTTGTCCTGAATTTAAGAGATACTTGTAGGAAAAAAAAAAAAAAAGAAAAAAATATCCCTTTTCCTTTGCAAAGAGGAAAAAAGGAGGTAGGGTGGTGGGACAGAGAAGGATGATGTAAAACTTGTTAAAATGTATTAGCAAGATAAGAACAGGTGTTGAAATGTTATAAAACAGTACATTTCAAATAGATCAAACATATATAAATAGGTAGGTATAGTAACCTTTAGACTCAGTGCTCCAAGTCATTGAGGAAAAATAGGTTAGTAGGGCTGAAAGAAAGGTGTGACATTTTTGCGGACCTACAACGGTGACAGAAAACCACAGGTACTTCTGCAACATAACAAATGGGACCTTGGAACTAAGATCAGGAAAAGCCAAGTCTACATGAAGCTTAAGCCATAGCAGTTTCAGTACTGCAACCCGTTTTCACCACGATTAGCTGCAGACAGCAGGACAGCCCCATTGCTAATATATGTACAGAAATTTTCATGGCTTCACAGAGCCTCAGTTTGTTTCTGTCTCTTAACTGGACCTATCCGGGTAGGGGCAAGGAGAAGGAACCCAGAAAAACAGATCTGAGCAGGGTTCAGCATTAGGTAACTTGCAGCCTGTTTAGGAATGAGCATGAGGGAATCTAAAAATGGATTATGCAATAAACCCTGCCTTAATGGAAGACAAGCCCAGGCATCAAGAGCAATCCTTACATGCTGTGAATTCAATGTACTTTTCACCCGAGACACTCGCATACAAATCTTACATCAGCTACACATGGAAATGGGTTTGCTGAGTTCTCGGCCGGGTCTGTTCACTTCAGTAAATCACCCCAAGTTCAACAAGGCTAGTGCTTTGCACTTAATCGTGGTGCAAGACAGCTGGTTCAGGTCAGAGCTTCAGGAATACACCAGCAGAGGCAGTGCTTCCATTAGCAGCAGCCATCTTCATCCCATCAGCCCCACTGGCAGTGAACCCACTCCCTGTCCGCAACCACAACCAACGAGAGCAAGGCAGCCAGAAGGATGCTGAGGCAGACTAGAAATGTTCAGCAACCAAGAATGACAATTTCTGCTGTTCTGTTACATTACATAAGAAGCAATTGAGCTCTGCTTTACAGAGAGCAGCACTGCTCCGCCTGCCCCATGCTGTTGGGAGGCACGAGCCATCATTGCCTGCCCACACCATCTCCCCAGAACCAGCCACCACACTAGGCTGGGAAACAAAAGTCCCCTTTGACATTCTCTTGAGGCAGAATATCTTTTTACATGGGCCTTTCCTCAGCTTTCAGGACTGAGTGGGGTATTTTGGGCTGTCTAGCCCCAAAGCAGCATTCAATGTAGGGTTTTTTAACTCCTACTGATGTACAGCTTCTCTGCTAGGTCCTGGGTGGTAATTCCTGTCCCACAGGGCAGCACTACTAATAATGTTCCTGCTGTGTGTGCGGTCGCGCAAAGCTGTTCCAACTCCTAAACAATAGCAGCTATTTTTAATTAGGAATCATAATTTAAGCAGACAATGAACAAACAATGAGAGCCTGCAATCTCCCAACTAGAGATGCAGCTCCTGGCTGACCACAGTAAGGCCCCACATGCTTCTGAGAGCTAGATTTTAAACCTGAAAACCAGCGTAGTTAGACTAAAAAAAAGTCACAACACAATGTTCTTGCAAACTTTGGGAGATCCCAGTGCCCATAAGGGTACTCCACAGCCAGATACCATGGGCACATCCCCCTTCTCCCAGGAACACAGAGGTCCCCCAGCCTCCAGATACTTTCTCAACAGCCAAGCACTATAAGCCACAGTAAACTTATTAAAAAGCAATACAAATACTTAACTGATGGCCAAAAGAAATCAGTACCACAACTCTACCCACACACACCAGCTACTCTTCAAGCAACCCACAGCAAAATTCACACAATCAATGAGCCAATACAAGAATACTCTTGAACCCACTTTGTGACACTGTGCACCAGGGGCTGCCTGAGTTTGCAACAGCCTCAGGTCACATACTGTCTGGCTACCTCTTATCTTGCAGGGACAAAGCCAAGGGCATAAGGAGCACTGGCTGATGTACAGAGCCCTCCTTCCTCTAAGATGGACTCCTTCAGGTTTAAGAGCGCTATGGGGTCAAGAGCACAAATAGATAGGAAGAAGCACCAACACCTGGGTACACAGCCAATAATGTAGAGAACGTAAACCTGCTTTATCCCCATTTTGTCTCAGTCCTCTCACTCTGCTACAACGAGTCTTGACTCATGCCAGACCATGGGTGAAAAAGTACATGTGTGCTGCCAAGCCCTGAACACCCACTAGAAACTGAAGATGCAACCATCTTCAGGCAGTCCCTAGGAGGAAAACTGCCTGGTCAGGAGCATCATGGAGTCCCCGGCTTGGCCAAGGAAAGGCAGAACTGCAAGGATGCTCAGCAGAAATTCACAGGTGCTTCAGCAGTGTCAGTCATGAGGCAGAGGTGATTGGTGTGTAGGTGTCACTGTGCAGAAAGCTGTGCCACAAGGAACGAAGGGCTGATTCAACAAAGGTTTTATACCATGCCCATCCCACGGTGCATGGGTGAGGAACACGTGCCCACATACACACGGATGGTGATGTTTATATGGGGGCTGTGGGATACTGCAAGAGCAGTGGGAGGGTGTGTGAGCCCCTACATGAGATGAGCATGGGGCTGGATGCAAGATGGAGTATCAAGAGTGCACGTACACATCCTCCATGATATGATACATATCTTGGGCAGTCCAGTCCAATCCATTTGATGCAGAGATAAGGCTGCCAGGCAGTGAGAAAAGCCTGCTGTGCTAGACCTGCTCCAAATTCAGGAGGAAACCATCTCGGGGTACCCCTTCATCTGGCTTAAGTGCTTGACGGTTCATATATCGCAGGCTCTCTTTCTGAAATCATCCCAGGTGAGCCAACACTGCTTTCTGCCTGCACAGACATCAGGATTAAAGAGTCCAGGAAATGCTTTCAGGCCAGAGGAGCAGGCAGAGTTTTGCACGACAAAACACTTCCCTGTCCCCTCCTTGATGTCTGTATCCATGAGTATTTCCATCACCAGGACAGCCTCCCTGGAGGCAGGTCAATGTTAAGAGCACAAAGCCATGTCCTCCTTCATTTAAGAGTTTCTCTTCGATCCTTATCCCCAGGAATGTCCCTGCTTAATGTGTGTCACCCACCACAGCCATGCCGCCAGCATCATTTCCTTGCACCAGGGTTGGAGCCTGCTTGGCCTCCTTTGATCTTGGGTGTTGCTGCAAATACTTTTGGTAAACACATGCTAAAGTAACAGAGACAGGATCTAAAACCCAAGCCACTGCAGGAGGTAATCAGCTTGTGTGCAAACCAGGTTGCTGTGCACATCTCACCTGGAGCAAGGCAGGGCTCACTGCTGGCCACAGCAGCTCCTTCCAAAGCGGGCAGGGGCCAGGCAGAGCCACGTTTCCCACCTTCACACGCTGCATTTCTTTCTCTTGATACAACCACATAGACAACATTAGCAGAGCTGGCCAAGGGGCACAGTATATGCAGTGAATTCTACCAGAATTTCCAAGATGGCCTGAAAGCTCTCATTTCTGTAGCACCAGCAGAGCAGGAAGGTCTGAAGATCAACTTCTTAAGCATGAGGTCGCAATTCAAAGTACAGATGCAATGGGTAGGATGGGCATTCCCCCTCTGCAAACACAGGTTGGATTTCTGAGTTCTGGAAAATGTGGATATTTCTTCCATTTGCTCTTTCAGAGCTGGATGAAATGATGCAGAGCAAAAAATAGCCACAGGTAAGGAAAACCAGCTGAACCTGGGAAATGCTGAGCAGGTTGGATCAAGTCCCACTGGCCATGGGATCTCTCCTGTTAGTCAGATGTTGCAGCCTGGAGAAGGCAACAAGAAAGCAATGCTGGGCACAGGAGAAGTTCATTCTTGCTTTAGGGGTTGATAGAAGCAGTAATTTTTGCAGTTCACAATTTTCTTCAGGTACCTGCAACATCTGCACTGGAAGCAGCCAGCCAGAGCCTGCGGGGTTTCTTCAACATCCAAATCTTTTGTAGAACATTCATATCAGCACTTAGAGCAGTTTCTGTGAGAGGCAACCACAAACCAGAAGGAAGGGAAATCTAGAGGTAGAAGGTCATTGCAGTGACCTCCAATGCCTTCCACCTGCTAGCAGCTGAGCCACAAACCCAGGCTTTGCTAGGAGATATGAAGAGACACAGAATAGAGTAGCAAAACACACATATATTGTGATACAGCTACTCATAGGTCCTCATTAAATCCTCTAAAAGTATATCATATAGGTTGACTGTGAAGGGCAAGACCATAAGACAATGAGGAGTCCCACTGCAAAAGAATCTTGACCCAGGAGTGCAATGGGCATTGGGACCTGCTGGGGCTTTCATGTTAGAGGCAACAAGAGGAAAAGAAAAGTTTGGAGAAACAGCAGAGACCTGTGGGAGGAAAAGGGAGAGGTGTACAGCCTGGCCCCAGGCTGGGCACTGGGCAGCAGAGGGCCGCTGTCGCTTCACACTGGGTGCCAATTTATATTGCATGAAAATAATATTGGACAAATCCTCCTATCCTTGGAGAAAAATAAAATTTTCCCTTTTCCACTACCACCAGTTTCAGTTTTCTTTAGCCAAATGAAACTGCAAGTGTTTATGCTTTATTTGTATGTTGTTGTTGTTTTTGGCAAAAATGGGGACATGAACTCACCCAAAATAGCAATGCTGTATACTTTTGAGCTTCCTATGCCCAGGATGAGCAAAATACGCTAGGCAAACAAAAAGAATTTACAGCGGTAAGGGGTAAATACCCTTCCCATTTTGTTTTGATGATCTATTCAAAACAAAAGGTAAGGAAGTCTCTTTGTTTAAAAAGTAGAAATTTTGAAATGACCACAATGATCCTTTTAAACCACACTGAAATAGAAGATAAAGACAGGGCACTGAGTGAAAGAGTGCTGATGGCGCTTTTATTGTGTGATTTGCCTTGTTTTTTTCTGAAGTACTTCTTTTTAGCCGATTACCATGTATTTACAGTTGGTGTAATTATATCTAATTACTTAATTAGCATGAATACGTGTAATTACTAACTTTGAATATGTAATTATGTCAGGGCAGCCTGTAATAAATGAGGTTGAAAAAAAACTCTCATTAGGACTCCACGGAAGGACGGCTGCTCCACCCGTGTGGAGAACGCATCCCAGTCCCCAGACTGCGCCAGTGCTGGAAGAGGAAAATCCAGCCAGCTCCAGGCGTGTCTGGCAACAACCTCCACCAAAATCAAACCACTTCCCCCAAAAGTCTCATTTCACAGTGCTGGTGGGAACCGAGCATCCACTGATAGGAGACAGCAAGTGACCTGTCCCCCAGATTAATTTTCTCCATTAGGGTTTGAATTTTTCCTCTGATTTGCGTCACTCTTGAGAAGACCTCTTCGGTCAGACAAGAAATAGGAGAGAACAGAGTAACTGCAAACTGTGCTGTGGTATTTGAGTAAAGCTTGAGAAATAAGATCCAAAAACTAATCTGCATCTGATGCATTGTGTTAAGAATTAATGACTACTATTGAAGTAAAACAATATTCCAAAATGTTTTTTTCTGAAACATTACCAGTCTTTCACCACAAAAATCACCAGCTATTCATAATTATCTATTTTGCAAATTTGAATCCTGAACATCAGGAGATGGAGCTAAGGTCAAAAGTTGCTGTTACTACCAAGAAATACATGTATGAAAATTGTCAAACCAACAGCCTTATGAACTTATTTCAAGCCAGTGCTCCCATTTTTCCCCACTGATCAGGAGCTATCCATTGTAATGAGCTGACATTTCCTGCCCAGGAGGATTGATATGCATATTATGGACACAAGCAAGGGTAGACTGGATCATGTTTTGCATTACCAAAACCTCTGACCACAGAATTGTGTTATGTGGTTCTACACCATAGCTCCTCATTGCATATTCTGTCCATGGTGCTTGCTCTGCAACAAGTCCCATTCTTCTCCTCTCATCTGTTTATTTCCAAATATAGAGAGGTGCAAACTCATCAACCTATCACTCCTCCTGCTGACATCTGCCAAGTAGATATGCCACTTGGTTTCTCTTCCATGTGCAAAAGATCAGTAGAAAAAAAACCAAAACATTTCAGCTTATTCTTCTGAAATCAATTTGTGTTTGGACTGTCCCCATGGTCAAGCTTGTTGTTTAATCCTCCAAGTAGGGCTGAGGATGGCTGAAAAAAAGGTTGGTTGCAAATGCTAGTGCTGCCCAGCATGCCATGAAGTTACAGCATAAAGATAGGGGGAGCATCTTCTCAAAGACTCAATACTTCGTCACAAAAAACCACGGTGGTGCAGTTTCTTCTATGGCTCTTTGAGAAGCCCTCAGCCAGGAAGGAAATAGAGGTGCCTGAGCCAAGCTTGTGCCTCCTGCTCCTCCAAATCAGGCAGGAGCAGAATGGGGGTTAGAGACAACTGTAAAAATCCCAGAAAGTCAGAGCTGAGAGCTGGCTCCTGTGCCCTTCATTCCATCGACACGAGGACAGCACATCTCCAGTGAGGAACATGTCTCTACCTCCTTGAGGACAGGTTAACAAGAAAAGCCCACAGGACAGGACTGCACAGCAGGAGCAACGGGCTACAGCTCCACAGGCAGGGAGCTGCTCTCCATATTTCAGCTGCAATTCCATTATGCAGAGCTAAGTGACTGGGAATAAACATCCGTCATCCGTGCGTGATAAGCGATGTTCGCTAGTATAGAGGGTGACAGAAATCTATATCACATCAATGTACTATTAATACTGCATTAAGCATATAGAGTTTGCTCTCCTCATTGCAGCACGGTAATGGGTATCGGCATGTCCTCAACCCAGACAACATCCAAGAGCACAGGGATGCTTGCAGGAGGAAGGAATGAGAAAAGCTTCATGATGGAGAGAGAAATTGCTTGCTGAAGATGTTGCTCTAGCAACACCTCAGTGCAGAGAAGAGATGCTGGGTGCCATGGAGCACCTTTGCTCACAGCTGGACAGCAGCTCTGTGGGAGGTGGGTGGCAAGAGAGAGATGACAGCTTGCACCAGTACAGGCTCAGCTGCACATTGAGGCACTCCCCAGCCCAGAGTTCTCCTCCCTACAAGTGACAGCAAATGAAGAAGTGTTTGTGTCCAAGCTCTGCACAGGGGGAAAGAAAAACCCTCCGGCGTGAAAACCACGGGGAGAATGGGAGCAACAAATATTCTCCAGCTCAGGTTTAAGTTGAGCAGAGCACATCAGATCAAACAAACCCCTTACAGCAAAAGCTCCCCAAAGCATGGTTAATTTAAAAGGTGAATCATGAAACTTTCCAGCCTCAAGCAAAGCCACCAGTGAAGTCAGAAGTTTTGCCCAAGTAAAGTCCTGGGGACTAAAATACAATACACACACCAAATCCAACCCTGCCTGAGGTCTCAAAGCCTGGGTTTTGCCTCATGAATGACAAGCAAATCTAAAAATATAAGGGCTTTCAGCCTGCTAGCATCCAGCTGTGGTTTGCCTCTCGTTAGCACCCAAGAGGAGTGCCTATGTGTGGGGTTTGGCTTTGGCTCCACAGCCCTGGGAAACCTGGAGCTCGGAGGTGGTGATTTGCTGTAGACTTCCAAGTGCGCACAGTTATCACTAGTGCTACATTTTACCCTTGTGGCTCCTTCCATGGGAGAATCGGTTCCAGATGCCACCTCCAAGCATCTCTGTGAACTCTTCAGATTCTAATCAAACAACCCCATGAAACTGAGGTCAAATCCCGCTGTGAGCAACTTCCCCTGCAACTTGGCCAGCTCTGACAAGTCCCACAGGGCAAACACTCTGAGCACAACTTGATCCTTTGAGGTTTAAGCTCTGCTACTGCCCAGCCACAACATCACCCGCGTCTTGCAATAGTCGGCACGTAAATTAAAGAGATTCAAGAGAGCACAGGAGGGGAAGGGAAAAATTAAAGCAGGGGAGCCCCTCCTCCTCCTCCCCTGTCCCAAGCCATCAGTTCATAAATCATTTTGAGATGAGGTGCTATAAGAAATGTAAAATATATAATTAATGGCGCAGAAAAACTACAGAAGCTACATTCAGCTTCTCCACTCCTGCCTAATCACTGTCCTCCTCCTCCTCTCTCTACAAACAGACCAAATTTAGCACATTAAAATGAAAATCAAAAGGGAAAGGCAGGTGCGTTCATTGGATACACCTCATTGCTCCGGCAAGCGAAGCACAGGGATAACACCTTAGGCATCACACCAGCACTGGGCAGGGGCTGCCCCAGGGACATCTCCACCAGGGCAGCAGCTGTAGCTCCCCATTCCTGCAGCTCCCCACTCCTGACAGGAGGAGCGATGGCCAAGGAGCAGTGTGCTCCTGCTGAGCACTTAATGCTGAATGAGTTTCCTCAGGTTGGGAGATTGGCCTCCTCCCTCCTTCTGTGGGCTGTTATGTCTCCTGCACTCATGAGTCAGCAGCAGCCAAGGGGAGAGCAGATGCAACTTCAGCTCCCCGCTTCTGGCTGAGCCACAGTGACAACACAAGTTAGAGGAGGGGGGCTCCCTCCCTTTTTTTTTTTTTTTTTTGCAAGCTTTTTAATTTTACAGTTCTACCTGGAACCAAGACACACCAAAAGGATGAGCAATAGCAAGAGAGGAGCATTACCTGAACCTCCTGCATTGCTCAGCTTTCATTTCAGAGCTGGTAAGAGGCCTGGGAGAACTCAACTACCAGCTGCAAGCCACGTGTCAGGGAGGCTGCATCTCACCGGGTGCAAGGGAAGTGGTGCAGGACTTCCAAAAAAGCATTGTTTTACCTAGTGCTTTTCTTTTACACTGAGAATTTAGGAATACAAAGTGGAGAGGACCACTTGATCACCACCTGCTAGCCTAATGAACCCAGTTCACATCTCACATTTATATGGGAAAGATGCAAAAGCTTTACAGAAGCCCATGAAAACAAGACATCCAGCATCTAAGCCTTCTGTTCTTTATCTCCATGCATCTGCTGCACCTACAGCCACGTGCCCTGAGTTTCTCCCTGGTCCAGCATGGAGCCAAGGTGGCAGCCCCATGGCTGGGAAACTGCTGGAGGAGGAAGGGGAGGCAGGTCCTTTCCCTGGCCAGGCAGGGGTCACATCCATCCCCGTGCTCACACCTAAGACCTGATGCTTGGAGCCAATGAGGCAGAGCCCAGCTTCAAATGGCACTTTCAAGCAAGGGGGGAAGGTGACTGGTGGGTGGCAGAGGGAGGGTGAAGGGAGGTGAAGGTGAGGGTGAAAAGTTTTCTCTGGAAGCATCTACATGTATGTTGTGATTTCTGAGACCTGAGATTTACTTTGGTTTCTGGACCATACCAAGACCCATTCTCCTCAAAAACCTCCTTCTTTTCTTCCTCAACCTCTTAACCTCTTCCTCCTCGCCCTCCTTCCCCCCCCTTCCCCCAGCCCATCCCCTGGTCCTCACAGGGTACTCTGGACAAATTGGGCACTCACATGTGTCTGGCTTGTGGCAGTTGTGACCTTGCCGGAAGTACTGGGGGTTCTCGATGACAGGAATGCGGGTCATGCCGATCACCACTGTGTCTGGGCCAGCATCCAAGGACGAGGGTGTCGTGATGCCATGGTTGATGTGGTGAAGGGGACTGGCTGAATCCTCCTCTCCGCTGATGACTGCCACGGGCCCTGCAAACATCACACACATCTGTCAGCCACAAGGAATAGGGGACCTGTGAGCCACGCTGACCGCACGAGTTGGTCCATGTGCCCCCACCAAGTCCCACAGGACCCACTTAAGCATCCTTGTTTACCTGCATGAACTAGGTCCCCAAAACACTAATGTGCCCAAATGCACCCACATCAATTTCCCTCCTGCAGCCAGCCAGCCAGCAACCTGTCTCCATGTCCTTCAGCCTCCTGCCCCAGCCATGACTCCTTATACCCAAGCGCCTGCACCCAAGAGCATCACTGCTCTAATCTTGCTTTAACCAGTGGCAGGTTGGTGCCATAGGCAAAATAAAGTAACGAAGGAAAGCACATCCATACCTGAGAGCCAAGGCCTGCTTCCCACACAGAGCTATTTCACAATATTCAGCTGTATCCCCATTTTTGGCTTATACTTTATTTTATTTTTAGACCTTCTAACTTCAGGCTTTTCTATCAGCTGCCAAAGCTGGAAACCTCAGGGGACATCAGCTCTTAATACATTATTCCCTACTTCCATCTATTCTCACCCATCCGAGGGTCCAATCTGCCAGCCAACATCACAAACACCTCCATCGTGATGTGAGAGCCTTTAATCCATGCTGCAGCCATTCATGCTGTGTCAACACAGGATCCTGAAGAGTTAGGCAATGTGGGAACCGCACTGCAACCTTCCATGAGGACATCCTTTATATAATTCACGTAAGAAAAACCACACTCAGATAGACATGCTCTTTTTCTCCTTTCTAGATGCTACCAGGGGCTACCAGAAGCTCAAGGAAAACCAAGCAGAAATGTTGCACTGAGGCTTCAAACCTATTCAGAGAAGCCTGTCTTTTACCTACATCACACATAAAATGCCTATTTCCCATCAGTAATCTACTTCTAATTGCACAATTACTTTATTATGTAGCACTAGCAACAAAGAGAGGAGTCTTCAAGCCATTTTACTCTCTGGAGCTTCTGGGAGGACAGGGTGAATGCTGGCTCCGTGCAGTCATTCTGCCTGCATTAATCTAGTCTAAAGGTGCTCATTTTTGGAGCTTCAAGTATTGTTTGTTCTTCCAAGTGGGATATAATAAAGTTATTGTGTAATTAGTAGAGTCCTGGCAGCCATGACAGGTGTTTTAGTCAAAGGAAAAAAGTCTCTCCCTTTATTGTGAATTCCTTCTGGCAGGTTCTGGCTTTTTTTAATGTTACTCCCCAAGCCCACGTGACTTCCAGCTTTTGAGACGCAAAGGCAAAATTCAGCTCTTGCCGCAAGATGCCTCTGTTGGGACTACACACAATGTATTTCTCCAAACACAAAAAGCAAAGAGGCAATTTGGGTTTTAATTACTTTTCTTCTGTGATGTCAATTCTCTGCATGCAAACCAGGACTGGGTTCTGCATGGTGCCCATGTTCCTTCAGCCATACCCTGCACCACTGGCCAGCCTGGCTGCCATGGGAAGGGCAGACCTCTGCTTTTCAAGGTGCAGTTCTCAAAACAAGTCATAAAAATATCAGCTGGTATAGACTGGTGTAAATAATTTGAGAAGAGATCATAAAGATCTCCCTTACAGTGGAGCCATGGGAGAGGCTATTGAGGACTTAGTGCATTCCCTAAGCAGCCAAGGTGTTGCTTTAAGGGAAGGTACCTAATCAGACAGTGGTATGTGAAAGGCCTCTCTAGTGATAATATGAAGGAAGTCTTCATTGTCCTCTGCTTTGAGATCAGAAATCACACCTTTGTGGCAAGGAGCAAAGAGAACATCTCCCACAGCATTAGTACTGGAGAAAGATGGTTGGTTTTATGAAGTAGCTGTTTCTGTGAATAATTCAGCCTGCACTATGGGCAAACATACTGTGGATATTAACTATAAAAAGAGTCAATTTGTTAATACTTTAAGAAGCCTTTGTATGTTCTGAGCATTGAACATGTCACATCTATACTCTGAAAGGCTATTGATGGCTTGCCTTCCATCCAGGCAGGGGTCTCATCAGCCAGCAGCATCCACACTGCCTGCCAGGACAGAGTTTAGCTGTTCTCCATGATAAGTCCATAAAGTTTTCTTGCCAGAGAAGCAATGTCAGCAGCAGTGATTGATCCACAAAGCACCAGGGAAAGGCTGGGGAGATATTAAAGATGCTCCAGAGATACTCCTGAGCAAAGAGGTAGCCAGCCCCTGCTCCAGCCCAGCAGTACAGCCACTACCAACTTGCCCCTTTGCAAAGGCATCAGGAGAGTCAACCACAATGACCAGAAAATTAGGATCAAAATGAACCTGATGCTAACCAAAGAGCAGTGAGGCAACTTGAAAACGTTGCTTTTGGAAACACCACAAGGAGGAATGCCATTTTCCTTTTCCACCTACATCTCCTCTACAGCCAACTCCTCTTTCCCAAGAAAGATGCCTCATTCAAACACCACTATTCCCAGCCTCATCTCCATTCTCTCTTCTCCCCCTGCCTCCCAGTCAGACTATGCTCCATTCATCCCAACAATGCTCCAGCTCTTCTTGCTTTGCAACCATCCTGATACTATTATCTCTGCAAATACTGAGCACATACTCTTCCAGGTTGCCCCCAAATCTCTGCTTTTCAGAAAACCTCCTGTTGTTTTCTATTCCATGCTCTTCCCTGCAACTAAACTCAAGTTTGGCATGGTGTTTTCCTTCATCTCCTTGTTTATCTGGAAGCTCTATGAAATAGGCTATATCTTTCAGTCTATGTCTATGAATCACCTGGTTCATTCAGTGTTATATGGACAACTTGTTACTTGAAAAAATAAAGCAAATACTAACAAATAGCTTAGGCAGCCCGTTTGCATGATCATATCATAATGGTAAATTATTTATCAAGGCTAAGAGCTATGCTTTCTGATAAAACATAGGCTCAGGAATATAGAGTATTTTATAAATAACCACAGATTAGAGAAGATAATGGTAATTTCATGCACATCTGTAACACAAGTGTTCCGAGGCAGATAGGTGAAGAAAGTCTGCAAAAACTCCATGTTGTTATCACAGTAACCTCTCCAAAGCAACAAAAATGATCGAAGGTGTAGAAAACATGACCTCCAAGGGAAAACTGAAAGAATTATGCTTTGTGCTGAAAGAAGACGACTGAAAGAACACCTGATAACAGCCTTCAAATATGTAAAAGGTTGCAGCAAAGGGAAATATAATAGCTGTTCTCCATGTCCACTGGGGATAAAACAAGAAATAATAGGTTTAAATTGCACTGAGGGAGATGAGGGTTTGAGTATTTTCCTTAATGCCTAACAGAACGGATGGTTGAGCCCTGGAACAGATAACCCAGGGATGCTGCAGGGGCTCAGCCACTGCTGGGCTGGTAAGGGAAAGGTCAAAGAAACTTATTTTAAGGACTGTTCAGCTACAGGGCCTGACACTGCTCAGAGCCCTTCCAGGCTGCCACAATTTCACCTGCAACCAAACAGTCCTAAGCAAGGAGCACCCCTCCCTTTCTGCTGCTTCCAAAGAAACTCCAAGCAGGGACCTCACCAGTGCCACAGAGCAGGTTTGAGCAGCATTTAACGCACTGTGGGTACAGCACTGGACTGGGATGGGGCCATGATCAGTGTGGTTTCAGAAAGGACAACTCTATCCACATCCCAGGCCACATGCTTGGGACAGAAATGGAGTTTACTGAAGCAGAGAGTGATGAGGCTAGCACTCAGGGCTGCAGGGCAATCCTCTCTCACCACCTACGCCTTTGGGAGCTGTCACTCAGAACATCAATTTTTGATAAAAAAGGTTAACTGCAAGAGCTAATTGTGCCATCCACATTTGCCTGTGTAATATAAAGGAGCCATATAATTAACCTACTTAATTAGGAACTGTATATGACCCATAACTAGAAAAAAATGCTCTCCTTAAAGTGGGTCACCATGCATTGTATAGCAAGTGCTGAAGCAGACCTCATTAAATTCCAGTACATATTACACATAAAATCCCCTCCTCCTCTGACTTCAAACCTTCGTTGGTACTTCCATGTTTCCCTGATTTTAATCTTAAATGCTGTTTTTCAAAGGGCCTTATCACTGACCAGCAAGTAGATAATTCCAAGGCAGGATCTCTCAGCCTAGCTTTACAACTTAGAGCTATACATACACACATACATGTTTATTTGTCATGCAGATAAAAAAACTAACCCCAAACTTCAGCTTAGCAGGAAAACAAACACATTTTTTAAAATGTTTTAAAAACTCCAACCTTTTGCTGGAGCTGAAATCAAACCATCCCCCAGGGCTGATCTCTGCACCAGCAAGGGAGGGAACTGAAACTCATAAAACAATAAGCAAAAGCACAACAAATACAATTAAAAAGTCTAGCCCTGCTCAGAGCAAGATTGCATTTACTGTCTCATAAAGTGAGTCTCGTCCTGTCAGGCAAACAAAAGGAAATCAATTTCTTAATTTTTATTGGCAGATATGGGCACGGGGCCAAGTCAGTGCACAGTGCCTGCACAGGACCTGCTTGGAGCGAGGCTATCATGGGCTGCAGCCCATCCCATGTCCTCCTGCAATGGGAAGCAGCTGCTCCTCATCCCTAGGGTCACCGATCCCAACCACAGGACTGTCCATCACATGGTGCCTCTTCCCCTGAGCCACAGCATATCCCTCACTTGTACAAAACACTGGGCTTTAACCAGCAACCACCCTAATCCTAGCTCCCTGTGCACTTGCTTTACTGCCACCACCATCTCAACCAGGTCCAAGCAGCTTTTTCCACGCCCACACAGCTTAGTTCTGTCTCCCGGCCTCAAATTCACCTTTGGTTATCTCCCTACATCCTTGCACAAGCCCTGCAACACACCATGGGAGCTGGAGGCCACCTCTGCAGAGGCTGGCCTGTACAGCACAGCTCTTGCCTGAACCATGTTGGGGCCAGCTGTGGAGCTTGCAGAAGTGCCAACCCCTTCTCTGCCACAGCCCATGTGGCACAGAGTCTCCCAATCAGCTTTTTAGGGAAACAGCACATACAAAAAGTCATGTCCTTGAGCTTTACAGGCAGATGAAGTCTCTGAGAATGTAAGTTTGAGTTCTCAAAGAGGTCTACTCCAAAACCTCAGCTTCCAGCCTCTCTGGCACAAATGGAGGAGAAAAAGACCAAGCAGCAATTCCTTTTCTCCTCTCCTGAATTAGATGATGGGTTCAGGGCCCTAACCATCTCAAGGAGGTGAAGATCCCACTGAACTACAGGGTGAGGAGGAGCTAGGAATAACTCATCCACCACTGCTTGGGCTGGACAACACGGCTCTTCACCCACCCTCCTGCCACCTTCCACACTCTTATAAATTGCAGATCCATTGTTGTATAAAAAAGGGCTGTCAGATCCAATGTCAGTGGGCAACCCCTACACAGACAATCCTCAGAGCACTCACTTTCCTGAGGAGTCTGCTGAAATACTGCCATTTACAAAAGCCCCTTTCCCTCCTTATATATTGACATTTCCTTCTCTCTGTTTTTTTCAGGCATTTGCAGGGGGAGAAGGCAGCCCTCTCTGCAAAAGGGGATACATTAGGGCCGAGGGGCCATGGCAGCCCTGCGCATCATCTCCCTTTGCCCATTCTAGCCTCCAGCTACCCTGGCAGTCCCAGTACGGAGCATCACTCCAACTCCATCAAGGGCAGAGGATCCCCAAACCTCTCCCACATCCTTTCCTTCCTTCTCTTTCTTGAGTTTATTTATTGAGCTTAGACACAAATCCTATAAGCACTCACACTCAGAAACGGAAACATTAAGATCAAATAGTGTAAAAAAAACAAAGTCAATGCATATGATGGCACAAATGCATAAATCCAGCAGAGCAAGCAACAGAAAATGCTTACAGTAAAAATGATGAGACAATCTGATAATTAAAAAGGGAGGGATCTGATAAGCCAGAGCCATGTGCGACAGCAAAGCCAGCCAGCACCCGCAGGAAGGCAAAGCAGGAATTTTTACATCTAGGCTAAAAGCTCCCAGCACAGTGGTACCAAAATTCTTCAAATCAAAAAGTGTACAACCAGAAAAGGGCTGCAAACAGAGAATGGAGGTAAGCAGGAGAGTATTTTAGATCCTGCAACACAGGGATCTACTGACTCTAAATATTGACAGGTCAATATCATCTCCCATGTCATAGGGGATGCTTCATTTGCCAAAAGCAAAGGGTTTTCGCTGCTGAGGTCAGGTGAAACAACTAGCTGATGGTGTAGACAACAGAAGAAGAACAGAAGTGTGTTTTATTTGATTGTTGCTGCAGGGAGGAAGGCAGTATTTTGTATTTTGTTTGGCCAGTTTTTCCAGCTGCTGGGTGCATATGCTCCACATGGGATGTGAGGACCTAGCTGAGGTCCAAGACATCCTTGCAGAGAAACCTGAGATGACATCTTGGCATGGCAAAGCCAGCACTACTAGCTCCCAGAGCAGATAAACACACACTTGGATGAGGCAGGAGTGAGCAGGGACACCTGAGGATGTGGGACCTGTGCGCAGGCAAACTCCCTGCATGGCCCCGCTGCAGCCCTCCTAGCCTAGCCCCAATGTCAAGGCTCATAAAGAGCCATTGGGTACCAGATGCACGAGACACAAAAATGAGGTCCCCGTTGGCTTATCTCCCATACACAAGACCATAAATTCCACCCCTGTTTGAATCCAAAACCTTCTTTTCCTCCTCTAGCTCTCTATCTCACTGCACCCAGACCCCAGCTCCAGAGCTGGGCATTATCCCGCCTGCCCCAAATCCTCCACTTAAGGCCATTTACCATTTGGGTTTTTTCCCCCCCATCCTTCCTCTTGTCTAGAGATTTGCCTCTTGTTTTATTCCAAAGCCACCAACCTGTCACCTCAGGGGCACCTTGAACTCTGGAGCAGCACAGGCTTTACAAGGCGAGAGCCGGGCAGCAGCTGGGTGAAGGCTTCAGCAGCACCTATTAATCTCCTGGCTCACTCATCCCTATCACAGACACACTGTAAAAATGATATAAGCATTTCATTCAAACAGTGCTGCAAAGAGTGGGGGAGAGCATGAGGCCAATTGATTTCCAGTATGTCTGCTCTTTACCTCCAGGTATAAATACAACAGCAAAATCAATCGGAATAACATCATATCAGCTTTATAATCTCTTCTGTTCACAAGATGTGCTTCATATACTGTGGCACTTCCTACAGCTTGTCTACAGGAGGCCCTGGCACCTCCACACCCTCCAACCTGCCTATGTGCAGCTGCTTCCTTGCTCTCAGCCCCTCCAGTGGAAAGCTTCAGAAGAGCAGATACAAACCACAGCTCTTCTGCTCCATCTGAGAGGTGCCGAGAGGTCTTCCAAAGCAACACACCTCATCTGTTCAAGAGCAGCTCTAACATGTGCTTGCTGAGCCCTGGGTCAGGTTAGCCCTTGCTCGCTCACACTTCTTCCTGAGTGGATGGCGGCTTGCTCAGGGTTGATGGGCATCCAGGCACGCTCAAATCTGCTGCCAGTCACACCAATGGGGACAGTCCCACCAACACAGGGACATAGACAAGGCAGCAGCAGTGTCTGCTTTCCCCACACCCTGTATTCGCTGATGGGCTCACACGTGACCCTGATGGCATTTTGCCTCCAGATGAGCATCCAGCACTCAGAGGCCAAGCAACCCCATGCAAAGACCCCAGCCTGGAGCAGGGCTGCCTGCTCAGCACTGAGCAGACATTTCTTTTCCGTATTTCCGATTTATCCTCAGCCCAAGGCTTTTATCCTCTCTCCTGGCCCCCAGCCACAGCAGAGTGAGACTGTGACAGATTGATAAACATTCTGCCCGAGCCCTTGCTCAGTGAATGTGTGAGCGCAGCGGGAAAGGGCCGCCTGGTCAGGTGTCAAGGGACTGGCATCTGCAAACTCCAGCTCAGCACTGAGGCGATGCTCTCCCCCACCTCAAACCAGGCCTTGGCTGAACAGCTGCAAGATGGAGAGGAAAGCAGAAGTGGTTTAAGTTAGACCTTGGTCTTACCCTGAAATTCAGCCAGCAAAGGACACACACATAGTGGATGTGAATGCTGTGGTAACTGCAACACCTTCAACACTATGGCCAGTGTTGGATGAAAGCTTTAGGACATGGTATCTAACCCACTCAGCATGAAGCTCCATTAGCACAAGGTGACCACCAGTGATGTCTTGGTGAGGGGCTCCGTTGGCAGCTCTACCACCGGGGTGTCCAGCCTGCTGGTGGATCACTGACCTGAGCCAAGAGCATAACACTGCAGGAACTTGTGTCTGTGCCAGGAAATACTTAAAACAGTGAGAACCACTGAAGGTTTCAGAGACAACAGCTGGGACCACTACTGCCCTTTTGCCTAAGGCTTTTCCTGACCTTTGCTGAGACTGGTGCCCAACACTGCTTAATAAACACCATCCATGGAGAGAAAGATCTGCCAGAAGCAGCTCTGCAGTACAAATTAGGACAACAGCACATGCTTCCCACCAGCTAGGGCCATCACACATTGAAGGCAAGCATTGGAGCACATTTCTCTTTAGCTCCTTGCCTCAGTCCACCAGCCACCTCTGTCCCCATCCCACTGTTCCCCTTCCCATGCCTTGGCCACTGCAAGATCAGTCTTGAACTACTTGGAAAGCTTAGCCACCATGAAAGCAAACTGCTTGTCCTCTGGCTTAAATCTCTTACTGAAATTAGTGCCAATGGAAGTGTCACTATCAATTTCATAAAGTTATTGGATAGACGTAAAACTGGGCCAAGTCCCATATTCCTGACAGGCGATCAAAGGGGTGGGGATTATGGGTAAGGAGACAGGCAGCCCTGGCAGGAAAGGCAAAGGCTCCAGATCAATTAGCCTGACGAGGCTATCTTCCAGCCACATCACTTCGTGCTGACACCAGCGCCTTCTCCCCGGAGCCCAGCCACCCCTGCACTAAGAAGGTTTATTTTCTCCAGCGGTAACCGGAGCCCCTCCAAGCCCAGGAAGCTGTGTGTCCCCTCTCCAGCTATCCAATTTATGAGACTCCTGAGGCACCAAGGGATTTTGCTGTCATTACAGGACATTAATTTTCAGGCCTCCTTATTTTGGCTTAATACTCTGTCAAGATAAAAAAAAAAAAAAAAAAATCACACTTTAAAAAAATAAATAAATGCACTGCTCTGCATTACTCAGAGGTTTCCAATGGATAGAGCAATCAAAATGTAAAGTACCTGGCACAACACATGGTTTGCCTTTGCTCTGTGTTTTTCTTCTTGGTTTTCTTTCAAGATCCTGCTTGGATGATGAAACTAAGCTGGGCAGTACCACCATCTGGTTCTCATGCAGTAATTAATAGCGCTTGTAATTTTTCAAACAAAAATAGTTTTTGGTTGTTACTTTTTGGGTCAACTTTTGACCTTGTTTTTAAATGGAATTTTTATGAAAACATCAAGCAGCTATTGAGGCTGCAGATGCCAATGGACTGGGTTCACTTTCAGCAGATGCCCCATGTGCCCAGGCCCTGCCAACAAGCGAGTGATTGCCTTCACTCAGGGTGCAGAACTGTAGACCTAAACTTAAAAAGAGACGCATGATGTTTGCTTTCAAGCTAAAAGATAAATCCTTACATGGTCAATAATAATAATTTTAAAATCCTTGTAACCATGGTTTTGTTTAGTTCATGCATGAACGTAATGAAAATTTAAAACTTCTGACTCTCAGAAAGTCTTTTTTTTATTCCCCTTCACAGCCCTCCTTGAGATGATCTCCAGCAGTGATATCCGTCTTTCAGATTTATTCTATCCCAAGATAAATAGTGTGTTGCTTACAGAATCAAAGCATATTTAACTTGTATAATGGTTTAAATCCTGAATTTGCTCCCACAATATTACAAGACTCTTCTGGAATATGAAGTTCATGTCCAAAATATCCACAAACAAATAAATCCTTTTTCCTTCACACTGAGCAATTTGGAGAGGAAGTGAGAGGCTCCCCAGCTCATTATGTTCACATCAATAACGGCGTTGGGGGTGTTGAGCTTTGCTGCAAGTCCTGGGATCAACATTTGCTGGAGTGAAAATCACTAGAGAAATGAGGTTTTGCAGGTTTTCAAGAAACCTTTATAGACTTACAGGGTAGAGAAGAAGCCCTTGATATTCTCTGGGCAGAACTAATTGAAAAGGGATTGATGCTTTTTGGTTCAACTAATACCAGCTGCAGCATCAATACACTGGTGTTTTCCAGGATGTTATGCCTTACTCCAAAATTTATAGCCCTTGATCATAAAGGTGATGGTTTTTCTTGAAAGTCACAGAAGTGGCCCCAAGAGAAAGGCTCCAAAACAACAGCTTTCTGGGAGCTGACAGCTCATTTGCAAAGAGAATCGCTGGTCTGGGGTTTCCACCTGCCTTGCTAGCACCCTCATCAAGTTTGAGAGGGGTCCTGTGAACAGGGAGATGAACAAACAGGATATAAAATACTGGGAGATGCAGATGGGGACAGAAAACAACTCCCCACTCAAGAGAACTTGCTGCATTGCTGAGCCACCAGTCCAAACAACCCCTTTAATAAATTAGAGAGCTATTAATTGAAATGGCTTCCTCTGTCCCCATGCTGCCAGTTAATCTGTAATTCAGATAGATCAGTCAGAAGGCAAGAGTCCAGCATATAAAATGATTAATACCTCCAAGGCCTGGGGAAATTTCCCTTTCTAAGCAGCATAGCATGCTCCCCTCCTCACCGGTGAGCTAGAGGCACGGACATGGCTCCCATCAGAGGTCACAGAGGAACACCACTCGCATTTCAATACATGTGCCTGTCGTTTCCTTGCTGGGTTGGCAGTCCCTGGGCAGGGGCTCTGCCACAGCCCTTGCAAGGAGCCTCTGTCTCATGCCTCCTAGCACCTTCCTGCTCCGCAAGTCCTCCGGCATCCAGCTAGAAACACTCGGCCTCCTGCCACCCTCTCAGCCCAACACCAACGCTTTTTCAAGGTGAGAGGTTTTATGCAGCAGGAGCATAAATTGTCAATTAAAGCAGACAGGCTGGTCTGCAGAAATGCAGCACCTACCAATTCCGGTTGAGAAACAAGTAGCTGGTGCCCAGCATGAGTGTGGAGGTTGGGGCAGAGCACATCTCATCTCCCAGCTCCTCTGAGGGGCATCAACCCCAGATCCATCTCTGTCCCTTACAACATCAGGAGCTAACTGGGATCCTGGCCTCTGGCTGGAAGACACCAGTGCAACAGAGCAGCTTCAGAAAAGAAATGAAGGGTGGGAGTTAACCAGATGGACGCACTGCAGCACGTGGTTGGGAATGAGGATGAGTTATATGAAGCTCCACGTAAGACAGGAGGCACCTGAACATGGTGCCAGTCCTAGAGGCAGGAGAATAAAACCAAAAGTCTTCCTATAGGGAGACAACAGGCATGAAGGGGAAAATACCATTAAAAGGACTCTTGAAAGGATGCAAAAGGTTGGGCATCACAACAGTCATCCCAAGCATGGCTGCCACAAGCAATGGCCTGATAATCCGAAGGGACACTGAGGCAGGATCTTCGGAGTCTTTTTTCTATTCCACTGATTCCTGCAATCTCAGACAGCAGCTTTTAAAGCATGACAGTGTAAAAGCCATTACCAGCCAAATTCCTGTCCTACCCCAAATACACATCCTACCCCAAAGCTGCTACTTCAACATCCTGATGGCAGGTGGGAGGGAAGCTGCCTTATGTTAGCCTACAAGCTACAAGGGCAGAGAAAGGTGGGGCGCATTCAGCACTTACCTCCATGATTAAGTGCTGTCTCCCTGCTCCACGCCCCATGTCCCCAAAAGACATCCCTTGCTTTACAGCTTTGTAGCTCACAACGAGACACAACAACGCATCCACACTGGGAAGCCAGACCTGAAGATGTGTGGAGGTCAAGTGACTTCACCTGCACTGTTCAGGGAGCAAGGAGGAGTGAGTAGCATAAACAGCATCCTCACCCACAGTACGGTGATGGTGGGGAGAGAGGCAAGAAAAGAAAAAAGAAGGGAGCTTGCACAAGACTGGTGACTTTCCAGTTGTGAGTAGCACATCTGCTGAGCATCAGGCCAATCGCCCCTTGCACAAAGCCCACTCCAGGCTGCCAGAGCATTCTGCGGCAGACCCTGCCAAGCCCATTCCCAAATTCACCTGCATGGAGGCACCTGTGAGACTGGTAGCACCGTATGGGCTATGGTTGAATGTGCAGGCAGCACAAGCATGTGACTGGAAAGCAGCATGAGGCAAGGGAGAGCTGCAGTGGCAGAAGCACCTGGACCACAACCAAGCGCCTTTCTTGAAGCAGCTATCTAGTCTCTGCAGAAGTAGTGGAACAGAGCCACTTTTCATCCTACCTCTCAAGGAAATCATCATTGCTGTTACTTAGACAATTATGTCTCTAGAGCCTTTTAACTGCAATTCTTTAGGGCTGAGTGGGTTGATAGAAATCTACTCACAGGGTTGAAATCACTCGGCTGGGCAGGGACACTGCCACTAAGTCAGTGCCTGAGAAGAGATCACCAAATTAGACTGGCAATGAAGGAAGTCCTAGGCAATGCCAAGTCAACATCTCCTGGGGGACCTGTCTCTACTCCCCTGACAGTATAACACAGAGGCCAGGCCAATTTCTCATCTTATTCTTCTAGAACTTCCTTTAAAGAAAAACAAAGCAATAATATAGGGGGGATGACTCCTTTCCTTGGGTTTTGTGCTCCCCCTCTAGATGGGGCCACCACTCAAGAGAGATGGCCCCACATGCATGTCAGCCACAGCAGGGCAATGCAGAGCAACACAAGGCAGTCTGGTCCCCAGCACCTCCACTCTCCAGGTAGCCCTAAGCAATGCCAGGATCCAAGCACCAGGCAAATGAGAGCACAGGAACACAGCTTGGCCATCAGTCTCTCAGACACCTTGCCAAATCTGTGTCCGGAGCAGAGGGATGCAGGAAGCTCTTACTGTGGGACCCTTGAACTGCATCACAGAGCCGTCTCCGAGCTTGGCAGAGCCAGCTAGGGGCTGCTTTTTCTTATCTGCCATCTGCTCGTTTGCTTTTCAATCCTCTGCTCCTCCTGGCTATGCTCAAAGACTCCTACCTGTTCTCCAAAAGCCTTGCTGGGTCTCAGTAAACAAACCACAGGCAGAGACAACAATGGGGAGGGCAAAGGCAGGGAAGGGGGGAGGAGGGTAGAGAATCAAAATTTAATTAAAGACACTTTTGCTTCAGGGCCTCTGAAAATTACAAATTCATAAATCTTAGTAAATGCCCTGAGCGGTTGCTACGCCAGGCTGCCTACCAGTCCCACCAGAAGAGTCATAAAGCGCAAGCACACAGCTCAATGGCTCCCTCCCTCCACCTCCAGCCTGCAACATCAGGCACCCTTGAGTGGCCTGTCAAGCCCCTGACAAGTGTTTCTGCAACCAGGGGCTATCAATCTGCAGCCCCATTAGCAGCACAGTGCAGGGAGCTGCTCGTTTCCTTTGCAGCTGTGGTACAAGAAGAGATGGGAGAAAGGTGGAGGTGGGGGGTGAAAAATCATGGCAAGATGGGATAACAAGATCCCCAGAACATATTTTTGCAAGTATTGAGTTCTTCAAAAGCATATTTTCTAATGATAATGGCCAAAGAACTGACATAAACCAAGAGGTGGATCCAGCAGGACTTCTGCTGGCCAGTGCACATCTGAAAGCACCATAGAGAAAAGGAACCTTGGGATATTTCCCCAATGAATCAGCCCAGCGTTTTCTTCTGTGGCTGAGATGAATCTTCACCAGGAGATGCATGAGTGCTGTCCAGCCCAAACATACTTCTCACAAGGACGACACAAAGATAGCGAGCACCTTCCACTCAACAGCGGCAAGAACAAGCTGATTCACCATGTTCATTGTTCAGCAACGCAGCAAGGAACAGCCTGAATATCCAGCTCATGGGGGTGTTGCATGGCTCTGCTATATTTAACAGAACTCTTGCTACAGTCTCTGGTAGTGCTATGAAACAACAGGTCTTCACCGGTAGCCTGTCATAGGAAGGCCTGAAAAGGGGAAATCTAGCTTATTTTTCACACTTTACTCACAATTGGTCACAACTTTGAAGGTGGGAGTAGAGTCTGTTCTTGGTAGCATGGTCAAGTCCTGGCCCTTCTCTGCTAACAAGCAGATGGTTGGTAAAGTGGTAATGAAATCTTGCTGGCTTTCCTTCATGTGGGCTTCGGTGAGAACGGAAAGTTTCTTGCACAAGAAGAGACCGGACATAACGAATTCATGTGCTGAGCTATATCCTTGGCTAAACTGCAACCAGAAAACTAATAAAGAGGTTAAGAGAAACTCTCAGAATCACTCAACTCACCATGGGCTATGCTTTGAACCCCATCAGCTATTGACCCATCCAGTAACATCTATTTCCCAAGAGACTGAGTCAAGTGGGATAGAGCAGAAAGCTCTATACCAGAAAGCCAGGGCAGAAAAAGTGAAAAGTCATCCACCAGAAAGAAGACAAGAACTGCTCTGAAGAAGTATCACCCACATCAACTTTTCCTATTTCTAGAGCCAAGCTGAACACCCAAGTCTTTCTAGGAAACCACAGGAATCTCACATCCCTCTATTTAAGCAACTACTGCTCTTCTGCTTCAGATCATAAGTAGAACCATAACAGCTGAAAACTGAGGGAGGAGAATCTGTAATGTTAAAGCTTTGGGAGCCAGCCAGTTCTTCAGACCTTCCCAGCCAAATTCCCCAAAGCATAGCTTGAAACACCCAGGACAAATACAAACTATTTGAATCAAATTCTATACAGCCTACAAAGGATGTCAACAGTTCACTCAGACTTTGTTTTGCATTTCTAGACCATCTGCTAAATGATGAAACCCCACTAGGCAGAGGAAGCAGCACAGCAGATGCTGCAGGTACACAAGCACTGGAGACACATGGACAGCCACCAAGCCTGGTTTCCCCACAGCTCAGGTCCCCTTGTCCTGCTGGATCAGGAATCAGCAGCAGAACCAGAGGCATGTCTGAGTTAGGCTGTTTCACAAATGGGTTTTCCTGGCTTTAAGCAGCTGTATCTTCCAAGGCTGCCCTCCAAACTGGAGATGCAATGCTTGGAAAGTGACAGAGTATGGAGACTACAAGTTGAGCCTTCCCCAGAAGAAGCAGCAGCTCACCATACAAACGAGTGCTTTGGGAGGAGCATCAGTGAATAGGACAAACAGTTCAGAGCAGGATCAGGGCAATATAACTAGTGTACATCTCTCTTATTCTACAAGAGCACACTAATATCATCCATGCCTATGGTCTGGTTGTGCAGCCATCTGTCTGCATAATTATTTACAGCATCCAAGTATTTATCCACTTATTTATCTAAGCAGTGTCTCCTTATTCAATTCATATTTCTATAAAACAATAATATTTGTCTACATTTGAAGACAATAATGCTTTTTTCCCCAAAATAGGGCAGTTCCCAGGGGACACAGCTCCTTCCTCCCATGTCCTCCCTGCAGTTCAGGGAGGATTGCATGGAGGTGGTGGGATGGGATGGAGACAGGACATGTGCCCACAGGGCATCAGTGGCTGGGGGAAGGTTGGTGGGCAGGCAGGAGGACACAACCCCCCATGTGTGGGGGTGCGTGACAGCAGGCATGCAGGCAGGGTTCAAGCTCAGAAGTGTGGAATATGCTGCCACAGGGTATTTCTTTTTCAGTGTAAGCAGGGATGGCAGCTGACCCAGCTTTCTCCTTCTACCTGCCTGGTTGAATTGCTCTCTTCCCATGGTACTCTTCATGCAGAAAAGCACAAACCTGGCAATGCTCTGCTCTCGCTCACACTCTGATGACTTTGCTAGAGATGACCATGCCTGGTACCTTTCAAGGTTGAGCCTGTTTTTCCCTACTGGTGTGCTCACAGCTCATGTTCTCACCCTTGGAGTGGGCAGCAAGGACAGACCTTTGAGTCAGCAGCAGAGACCACCCTCTTCACCAGCACAAGCAATGATCACCCTCAGACCCCATAGACATGAAAGGTGGTGCTCAGCTCTGCATCCCACACAATCCTTTACTTGTGGCATTGCCTTCTGCTTTATCCTTCTCTTTTTTCCCTTTCAAGAGTGAAAAAGGCAAACAAGAGCTTATAAATTATCAATTCTTGATTGATTTTGCTGAGAAAAGCACATAAAACAATTGCACAACAGAAGAGAAGAATAATTTAGCATTTCAAGTGGGGAATGTTGATGCTGCTGAGACAGCTCTATGTAGGCAGAGCGCTCCTGAGCCACCCAGCAGAATCTCCCCACTCCAGCCTCTTACTCTTGCCCATTAAAATCAGACAAGCAAAACCACAACCTTTCCCAGCAGATGCCTTAAAACACAGAACCCTGTACTTCCATTAGGACAGTCCCCTTCTAACTTTATTATCTGATGGTGCACACACAGGGATGCAGCTCTACACACACAGGCTTCCACCAAGTAGGTCCCATGGCATGATGGTCCAGGACTGACCTGCAGTCTGGGACCCTACCTGCAGCAGGGCAAGACTCCTGCATAAAAGACTACAATTCCCACCCCAAAAGCTGCACCACAAGCTAGGCAAGGCTATTAAGAGCAAGCCTGTTAAATCAGAGTGCATCAGCAACTCAACGCTGTGGATGGTTCATGCAATGGCGGTTTTCCCACTCACATGAAGCTGCGTACTAGCAGATAGTTTGGAGCTCTTTTCCATCTGTGGGCTCCTAAAAAAAAAAAGTTCTGCCAGGCTTTCACAGCTCTAGAGTTTCTCCAACATCACATGCAAACTTTCTTTTCTATGTGGGAAATGACAGTTCTTCCCCCAAAATTAGCAATAGCAGCACTCCACTGTCTGCTAAAAGGCTACATATGTCCTGGTTCAACTGTTTCATTGAGACTACAAATAACACCATACAACATGACTTAGTGACACATGCAGCTTCCAGCTTGTGTTTATGGAATTAGTATGATTTTGTAGCTAAAATACTTTCTAAAGTAGCTGATAAGATGACCTGTGGATTACCTGCAAAGCCAGAGGCAGGAGACAGCAGAACAAGCAACCTCGCATCTCTCAGAGAGCTGATATTTGGGGACAGAGACATTCAGAGGGCTGCAGACCACTGGCTGAAACCCAGCACTAGACCAGGTGCTAAGCATGCCCCAGAAAAAGCAAAGCTATTAACTGTGTGTTCAGCCAGCCAGCACACTGCTACAGCAGTGGCAGCGTTGGGTTTTGATATATTTCGGGGGTTTTTAGATACCTTCACTTCTTCCCATCCCTTCGATTCTGTAGCCCTTGGCCACAAGACCCCACTGCGATAAACAGACATACAAGTCTGGTAGCTGGATTCAGGGTGTAGGGGAATATTATTTGGCTGGTAGCAAAGACTTTTTCCCCTTTGTTTGTCTCAGCAATGGATTTCAAACCATCTAGGGTCCACCTGGGTTCAGTTCCATAGAAAAAAGCACTTTACATGCTGTCTAAACCTGGCTTACTTCTCTTCCTGCCTTTTACAAAGAGCAGCTTCATTTTTGACCACACAGCAAAAAAAAAAAAAAAGAAATTATTTAGAAATAAAGAAGATGCTGAAAGAGGTGGTGACTTGTGCATGGGAAATTATATTCCTTCACTGCTGCAGTAATGATCTGATTAGGCTCCAATCCTACCACATCCTTCATGCGCTAACTCATCTTTACAGAGTTGAAGTCGCCTGAGGGCGAGGGATGGAAGTATGCAGGAGGCTCTGGTACAGTGCGGTACCAAAAGGATTGTACATTCACCCTCTGGTCACCTTACAAAATGCGAAATTTCCTTGGGCACTGAAGCACCTTTTCTGGGGATTCTGGCAGCAATGTCTTTTTAAAACTATAGTTTTATCCTTCAAAGTAATTTATGTGCATATTTGGATCCTCTGCAGGAGCTAGAAATCCATCCATCCATCCTTTTCGATCTGTTATTTCCCCCCTCTCCCCCAGATTTACCACCTTCCTCGCAGATTTGCCTTTCATCTCTCTCTTGCTTTGGTTTCCAAGCTGTGTAGAAAACCAAAAACGTGTGCCAGCACTGTTCCGCCCAGCCCTATTCTGCCTGCTCCTGGCTAGATTTTCAGG